>APFE031271347.1:482748-569570 GCA_000404065.3 Pinus taeda | reverse complement strand
TTTTGGGTTCATGGTATTGAAATGTTATGGTTTTGGACCATGGTATTGGGGAAGGCCTAGGGCTATAAAAGAGGAAAGAGATCTTGTGACAAATCACCATCTTGATTATTATTGAAGATCTGAAAAGTGCTAGAGTTGGTATATTGGATGGTGATGCAGATCTGGATCTGGAAGAAGGAGGAACCTTAGCACAAAAGAAAGGATAAGGTCTATTCATGGGTCATAATCTTTAAGCCTAAATGATAGTATCTCTGTATGATTTTGATCTGCTTGATTGATCTATAAGTCTGAAAATCTGGGTTAATTAGTGATTGAATATCTGGAAGAGTGTGTTGTCCTTTATAGATTTGTACGCAGGTTCAGTGAAGAAAAGGCACGTATACATGCAGTTTAGGTGAAGTGAAGGCGCGTATACGCAAGTTGTTCCATACACAGATGCGTATGCACGCAAGTTACAGATTGTTGAAATAGCGTATATGCTTTAAGTTGTGATCTAGCTGTTTCTACTTATTGTTGCTGTGTTCTGGGTTCTGTTGTTGTGGATCTAACCCAAAAATATTATAGATCTGATATGAAAAGATAAGATAATGCAAATAAACCCGGAAATAGATAGAAATGCTTATTTATTATCAAACCCTTAAGGTAGGGTAACACCATACATTCACTCCTTAAGGAAGGAGAATACTCCACAAGCCATATGCTTGTTCATACAAGAATACTTCTCTTCCTATCTCTCCATTGTGGAGTCTCTAGCCTCTATATAGGCCTCATACATACAATTCCATGCATCATTACCATGGTTTCCTCATACCATCAACTAATACCATGGGCCCCTTACATTATTATTAACTACTTGTGGTCCCTTACATGACATGGGTTAACCACCTTATTTATTACTATGGCCCATCCCATTATTACATTATTACCTTGGGTACCTCCCTCGGTACCCCATATTACCCCCCTAGGTATATAACATTCCACCCCCTTTAGCATGTTTCGTCCCTGAAACATGGGAAGAACACAAATAATAAGATCTACTCAAAAGAGTAGTCCACTGGTACCATGCACGTGCATCTAGCCATCCAAGAGAAAGGTGAACCCTTGATTTCGCTAGTGCCTCGCTCACTTGAGATGGAAGTTGACCATGGTAGCTCTTCTGTGTTGATGTGTAGTAGGTGGATCTTTGCTCCTCTCTATCTGTCTTACGGGGGTTGTTGTCTTTGTGAATAATTGGTTGTCATCTTAATGGTTGTCTTGATGGGTGATGTGGGTGATGATATGTTGAATTTTTAACCCACGGTGTCTTTTTCTTTAATTCACCCTTTACTGGAGCTGGTGCATGTTGTGTTGCTTGCTGTGGTGTCTTATCTTCCAATATTACTTCACCCACTGAACCCTCAGTAGATGTGTCAACACCTGTAACCGTTTCGGCTTCAGCCTCTGTTTGTGTCTGATTGTAGACCATCAGTTTCTCGTCATCTGATATGTTAGCCCCTGGAACATTTTCTGCGTCAACTTCCATGGACTCTACCTGTTTATTGATGGAAATTTCTTGTAGTGTAATTTTCTTCTTTTTATACCAGAGCTTCAGGAATTTCTTCTGCACATTAATATTGATAGTACCCATTGATTCCATCCAAGGATATCCCAAAACAACATCCATATTATTCGTCTCTGAAGTATAAAAATCACCCTTGGTACCCCATATTATCCCCCCTAGGTATATAACAATATCTATGAAGTCTGTATAGGAGTGTTGAGAATCAAATTATGAATCAAAGAAGTTCAGAAGATCATTGATCTAGGGTTTCCTCTAGTATCTAGCTTTTGGAGGGCAATTGGAGACCTATTAGCTTGGTAGTACAAGAATAAATGATACAGAACTGAGGAATACTTAAACACTCTTTCATTTTCCAACCTCATGAATTGATCATGCATTTTGTTAGCAATAAACTTGGCATAGTCGAATATTATGGCTGGTGGTTGGCTAAGAGAGTAGATTGACATGATGGATATTATGATCTCATCAACGAATTAAATAGTGGTGCGGCCTAATAAACTGGATATCATATCTATAATATCTTGACCAAGGTTGGAGAATATAGTCCATAGATAAGGAGGAGGGTCCTTTGGGATATATTGTTCTACTCTGATAAAAATCTGGAATAACTGGGCTAGTTTGATTGAAGTGAGTGTAGGGTATCTGTTCAGCATGTCTCCAATGGAAAGAGGGGTTAGGCTTTGGCATGGCTGCAAGTGAAGCATCTAGTTAATGGATTCAGTAGTGATAGTAAACAGAACAGACTAGTTAGGAGTTCTTCTTGCCCTTTGGATAGGATCATAGTCCATGTGGCAATAATGTACAATTTCTGGCAATACATGCACTCTGGGGAAATGGTACTTAGGTAAACCTGATTTCCAAAGTCCAATGAAGTTGGCTTGGTTCAGGTACTGGTCTCTATACTTGCAAAAGAGTTTTAAAGGGGATTTTGAAACAAAAGGTATCTTTAATCTGGAAGTCCTTGTCTGCAAGGGGAAGGTGGTCTAAATCCCTATGAGGATTTGTAATGGGCATGACATTCAGTGCAATTGGGGCTTCCATCCTTGGTTCTTGTGGATTCAAGAACGGGGCAAAGGGTTTCAGGGAATTTGGAAACAATTGGTCTATTTCAATGTATTTCAGGACAACCAAGCAGCTTAATTTACTAAATTACTTAATTTTTAAAGCAATTTAGCTCAGGTTCGGCAAGAAAATGGGGTTTCTTAGCGGAAATGGGGTAAATATCTAGTTTTGATTGTTTGAATGGTGAAATGGTGACTATGCCCTATTTGCATGAAGCACACAGGTTTGCAAGGTAGTCTGGAGTTTCAACGGCTTCAGAAAGTTGAAGGTTGGTAGTGGGTTTGCAATTGAATGTGATTTGTGCTTTGCATGGAAGCCAGAACATCCTTTTCATGACAAAAAACAAAAAACAATGAGTTTTTTGGCTTTACAAGTAAAGTCAATGATATTGGCGAGTATAATGGGAAAGCGAAAATTGGTGCTAACCAGAGGATGTGATGTTTTGTTGTGTAGCAGAGGCGGTAAGCGGGATTCATCGCACTGCTTTTCGAGAAAAGTGGTTTTGGGGGGAGGCCGCCTGATGCCATTCATTTGGCGCCATGTAGCGACGGGGTCAATAGTGATACCACTCACATCAGGTGGGTAAATGTTGGCCTTTGAAGGCCACCTGATATGAATGTCATCTGTTGGATCTGAAGGGGTTAGATCGTACGGTAATCGAGGGTGTGATTCAATCGGGGAGTTAATGGCGGGGCCCGATGAGATTTTAACTGTGGGTTAGGTAGCTTAATTACGTTGGGGGGGATATGATTGGAGGAATAGGTTATTAATTAATCACTGTTTGATTCATTAACCCCTTTTTTCTTAGCGGAGGGTTATGGCTCTTAATTAGTCGTGGATCGACTAATTAATCCATTCAATTAACTTACTACTAAGGTTTATATTTCAAACCATTTGGGCAGGATATTAACATATGGGATCTTAATAAAACATACAGGAAAGGGGATTTTATTTTCGGGAGTTAAATAAATATAAAAAAAGTTAAAGTTAATATGATAGAAAAGCAGGAAAGAAAATGCACTAAGTATAATCTACACATCATAACTTAGGCTAAATGTTTTTTGTGGGTTTTTTTGTGGGAAAAAAGGGTTTTATGTAGGGTTAATTATTTCCCTATGAAAATGATGATTTCACCTTAGCAAAAGGGATTTCTAGGTGAAATGAATGTATTATGGAAGAAGTGAATTTTGGTAAGGGGGTTTTAGTACTTAGACCCTATAAGTAATTGGGTCGAAGGTCTACTCCCTCCAGAAGTCAGAGAAATACTCTGAGCCCCTTTAGCTTAAGGTTTTAGGTACTTTTGACTTTTCTTATGGGAAATTAGTGAAAATAGAGGTAAAATGAATGGGGATATTAATTATTTGACTTTGTAAAAGTTCCATTATCATCCACACTTTAGCAACTTGATGATGGAAGTAAATGATATGATCTTAGCGAATCATTCATCAGAATTTTGCAACCATGCAACTACTTACCCATCTACTCATCCTACCATTTTTCTACTCTTTATTAGGGTGCACTTAAGTTGGAAAACCTTTATCAAAACATTTTTCTTTTCTTTTAAAATAGAAATATATCTAAATCTATCCTTATTACATCCAAGGGCTCAGATTAAACTATTGAGCTCCTTTTTATTTTCTCTACCTATCTATTTATCTACCAAGATTAAACAGTTTGGTCAGATTTTATTCTTGATCTCTTAAGCATGAAATTCAAAACATGGAACAACAAAGTTTATACTGTTTGGTTACCATGGATTGTGGCATAAGCAACAAGTTGCACACAATCATTATTGTTCAAAAAGTAAAATAGCAGTGGCATTTGGACTTGCACACTTTCATGGTCTTTTTCTTTTTCTTGGGGTTCATTTTTCATCCTTTTTTGACCTTTTTTAATCTTTTTGTCCCTTGATTTTTCTTTTGGGACATACCCTCTTTACATTTTTTATTTTTTTTTTATTATTTACAAATATGGAAAACATTTGTAGAAAGAAAACGTATGTACATATTACAGACTTGACCATAGCCATTCAAAAATTATGACCCCTATTGGTATAGGAACATAACAGTGGCTCCACTTGGGGATGGCATTTCCTGGTGAAATGTCAAGAACTAGTAGATCAATGGCCTTTTGAATTGTTGTGAATTTACTCTGAAACTTCCCTTTTTACTTGGTTGTTTTAGTGATACTTACTGATAGTGAAACTTTTGAAGCTTAGGGCCTTCTCTTCGGGCTTCAACTCCAAAATTTACCATGTAATCCAAACTAAACTTTGTGAAGGATATAGTATATACAATTGATTAGTACAATCAATGACTGGGATCTATATAGTGCTTAAGCATTCGACCATTGATTGGTCCTCCTTCTACTTCTACACCATCCAATTCCTTGAGAAAATAAGCATTGTTTCCTCTGAAAGCATAAATAATGTAAGGCCCTTTCCATAGGAAGTCAAAATTCCCATGTTTCCGTTTATCTTCCCTTCTTGAGTCCCTTTTCAAGACTTTATCTCCTAGGTAGAAATCTTTTTCCTTGGTTCTCTTTTCAAATGCTTTCTTGATTTTCTCATGCACAACTTGGGACCTGATGTAGACTTATTCTCTAGTTTGCTGCAAATGAATAGCTTGGTTGATCCTTCTCTGAATATCATTGGGCTCAGCTTGTGCTTCTTGGAGTAATTTCATCATTGGAGTTCCCAAAGATGATGGAAAGACAACCTCCATTCCATAGACTAGCTGATAGGGACTGTTGCCAATAGATTTATTTGTGGTCAGTCTATCTGCCCACAAAGCATTCACTAGTTTCTTATTCCAGGTCTTATTATTGTCTTCCAATAATTTTTTGATAATATTCATTAGGCTCTTATTGGATGATTCTGCAAGTCCATTTCCCTGGGGATAGTAGGCTATGGAATGGATAAGGGTTATGTGATACTTGTTGCAAAAATCAATCATCCTTTTTTATTTAAACATTGCAATAATGTTTGTAATGATTTTAGTGGGACAACTAAATCTAGACAGAATATTGGCCTCAAGAAAACCTATTATGACAGTATCAGTGGCTTGTCTTGGGGGTATGGCTTCTATCCACTTTGTAAAATAATCTGTGGCAGTTAAGATCCATCTATGTTGGGTAGAGGAAGGGGGGTGGATTTCACCATTGAAGTCAGGAATCCATTGTTGAAATGGTGTTTCAATAGATATAGGTTTCAAAGGTAATGGCAATAGCTTTCTTTTTCCTTCAAAAATCTGACATTTGTGGCATGAGGTTACAAACTTTTTTACATCAGAAAACAGAGTAGGCCAGTAAAAACCAGCCCTTAAGATCTTATCAGTTATTGTCTTCCAGTAGAGATGTCCCCCACAATCATCTACATGAAACTCTTGCAAAATTTTATCAGATTCCTCCTTTAACAAACAATTTACAAAGAAGCCTTCATGATTTTTCCAAAATAAAGCATTATCAATGATACAAAGCTTTAAAGATTTCATCTTTAAGAAGCTACTTTTAGTCCTAGATAGCTCTGGAGGAGCTTGAAGGTTTTGTAGAATATATATTATGTCATCATACCATAGTGAATTTGTAAAGGCTTGGCTGATCTATGGAGTCACCATCTCCTCTTCATTATCCAGTTTTGCAATGAAGTTTATTTATAAATCATACTCTAATATAGTAGCTATCCACTTCCCTCTCTTTCCATTAGGTCCATCCTATGTCAGAATGTCCTTGATTATAGCATTGGGAACATAAGCTACTATGTAAGAGTACAAGATATAAACTCTGAAATCTTTAATAGCTTTAACCAGAGAAAAAACCTACTTTTCCATTATTTTATAATTTAAATATGCATCTCTCAAGGCTTTACTAAAGAAGGCTATTGGTTGTTCAAAACCCTGATCATTTTTCTGCAAGAGGACTATAGCAATGGTGTGTTTTGAGTGAAAGAAAATATGATGAATTCCATATCAAACATTGGACTGATGAGGGTTGGTGTTTCTGTCAAGGCTAACTTTATATCTTCAAATGAATTTTTAGCCTATAGAGTCCATTAATAGTCGAATCTTTCTTTAACATGTTGCTTAGTAATCTAATCAACTCAACTAAATTAGAGATAAATCTCCTCAAAAAGTTTGTTTTACCTAAACAAGCTTGAAGTTCTTTGATGTTCCTAGGGTGTGGTATCTGCAAAATGGCTTCAATTCTTATTGGGTCAATCTTGATACCATCTTTGGAGATAATGTGACCTAGTAATTTCCCTTCTTCCAACCCAAAAAAGGATTTTTTAGGATTCAGAGAAATTCCATATTTCCTACATTTAGTAAAAACTTGTCGAAGATGATCTAGGTGTTGCTGGTCTAATTTAGAAAATACTGTGAAATCATCAAGGTATTGGTGAGCTCTAGTATTGCAGCAATAATTTTGTAACCCCTGGGGCTTCCTTATTTACTTTTATCAACCCGATAGTTCGTAACAAACTTGGAAGCGACGATACTATATGCACAAGTACTAGCTTTTACTACAAGCTGTCACTTGATCAGCTGGTGCAAGTTCGCTAGGAGCTTAAGCCAACTTCTATGAGCTCTTAGAAGAAGCTTTAATTGTGATGAAAGGAAACTAACTCTACAGGGGCTATTCTACTTGCAGAAAGAGAATGAAAACTGAAATGAAATGCAAACCCTAGTTTACCCATTAGCCCTATTTTTGCAAGAAAAGAGATGGAAACTAATGAAACGAGTGTCGTTGACTAATAAAAATGTAAATTACATTTATTCAAGATACTTCTGAGGAGAAATGAGAAGAAATCATCTTTTTATACTTTTGAGTATTTTTATGTGGAATTATTATGCATGTGATTGGACTGGTTGTGACTATGTAGAGGTTCGGTGGAAAAGGAAGATGGATTTGGCTTTTCCAGATAGTGAGGAAGGTGTGGAGAGGTCCTAAGACACCTGTAGTACCCTTTTGAAGACTTTCATTGTGATCAGACTTCGAAAAATCACTCACAGGAAATTGTACAAGAGGTTGCAAGGGATCTATAGGAGGTTCTATAGGAGGATCTACAGGAGGAGGTCGAAAGTGGTTTTTGGAGGTTTGAAGGTGGAAAAATGATGGGAAAGGGGAAATGAATTTTGGATGAAGGTGTTGAGGGGTCTATAACTTGTCAAGGAGGATCAAGGACGAAGGAGATGGTTGGATTTGCTCAAATTCCAAGAAAGCAGCTTTATGGAAGAACAACACAGAAATTAGGGCAGACTGGCGAAATGTGGCGAATGAGCTGGGGGATCTACAAGAAGTGAGGTGGTGCTGACTGTTTTATGGGGAAATGATGAGTTGGGATGTCCTGCAAGAGATATGCACACTTACTTCTCGAAACTGACCAAAGCAAGAACTAAAAACAGAGTTTTGTCTAGCTTAACCTAATTTCTAACCTAAAAACATAAAAATGCTTAACAGTACCTTATGAACAGAAAAGTATGAAAGAGAACTATGGTGAAAGGACATAAAATGATCTAAGCAATTAAATCTAAACCAATATCAACTTTTCCAAATCAAAGCATCACACCAATAGTTGCATGGAAGAGAAAAAACTGTGTTTTTGGTGCTTGCAGTAGTGCCTTGACCTCAAATCGTAGTCCCAAGGAGGGCGAAAGGAGACCAACACCTATTGTTAGCCTTTTTGGATCTTTTTATGTCACTGTAGAAACTTACTTAAGCAACTTGAAGCAAAAACAACTATTCTAACCATCAAAAGCTACCTAATCTAATGAAGTAAAATGAGTATATGCAACAGAATTTAACTCATGAATGGAAACAAAAACATATAAGTACACAAAGGAGGTGTTGGGTAGCTTGGGTTGGGCCCTAACCCAGGAGCTTCAGTCCTCTGAAAAATATCAGTGCTGCTTCAAATATTGGTTCATCTTCATTATCAAAAATAACAATTACATCACATAAACTGTTCTCAAAAAGAGCTCGAAAATGAGCTGAGTACAATGCTGCACAAAGGTGTGAAAATATACTAAGAATTGGCTAACCTACTGAGGCTCAAAGCCTTATTATTTATACAAATGGGGAATCCCAATAGTCCTCCTAAAATTAAGGAACTTGGCTTCCTAGAACTGAAGATAACAACAGTCCTACTTGATTTGCTTAACTTCCCCTTGGAATCATCAATGTGGGCCTTTGTACTCTGAGCTGCTAATGGAGGATTCAAGGAAAGTGGTCATTAAAGAAGGAGACACCCCTCCTACAAGTCCTTTGCCCTGTTTTACTCGAGTTTGGCTACCATTTTCTCATAGATTCCTTGTCTTTGTCCAAAATTGTCCAAAAAATCTGCAATAAACATTCATTAGACTACATGGAAAAGTGAATGACCCAATTCACTCTATTGACATAAATATATTCAAAAACATGCACTAAACTATTGAAACTAGTGGATTAAATCGAAATAATAGGCAGAATGAGCCCATATAGTTACCCATTTCTGGGGCTCATCATCACCCCCCTGTTGAATGGGTTGTTCATCCTCTGAGCAACTAATATAGCTCTTCATCTTTAATAGCTCTCACAAATTCCCTAACATCCCAACCCTCTAATGTGATGTCTTCCTCTCTATCATGGAAACTTGCTTTACTGTCCACTTCCTCCCATTGTTTATGTTCTTCATCCTCCTTAACTCCTTCCAATAGTCCTAACAGCAGTGGAGGACTAAATTTAAGACCAATCCAGTTGGCTTTCAAGTTTTGCATTGAGTGTTTATATAGGGACACCCTCCTCACGGCCTCCCTCATTTTGTTTGGGTAGTGATACTCCCTGATCCTTAAGCTATGTGGCAATGTATTCCACCTTCTCATGTAGGCATGAAGGCAGTCATCGCCAAACAATCTCTCCATATCTTCGAAATGAGCAATAGCTTGTGCTTGCTTGTCAAAATAGTCATGGAGAAATTGAGGATTGGCTACAAGGTGTTGGTGGGCATAGATGAGAACCAATGGTTTTGCTGGTTCTACCCTTATCATCAGGGGCTTACTTAGCTCTTTTCCCATTATTTTCTAAATTTCCACTGCTCTCTTTTCTTCATGGCTCATCCAAGAAGCCATAGCCATTAGCTGTAAGTCTCCCAATTTAGCATTTGGATCCCATAAATTCATGTCAGGAAGTGCCATGTTGTGTCGGTAAAATTCTGCTAGCTTTGCTTTATCCTCGGTTGAACTATGATCACATAAATGCATAAACTAACCATAATCTCGAAATGGGATTGTGCCCCTCTGGGCCAATGTCTTAATCTAGAATTGGAGCCAGTGATCTTTGAGATACAGTTCATAGGATTTAGTTAGTTTTCTACACTACGATGCCTCTATTGCCCAGCTGGCCATGCAGACTAACTGGGCTTCTTTTTCCTGCAGTTGCCTTTTCAAAATCAACACTTCAGTTGTTGCCTGAGATTCTCTTTCTTGCTACTGTTTTATCAGTGTCTCACTATCTATATGTGGTTCTTCTTCTTGTTTTTGTTTCTCTGCTACCTCACTATCTGCCTGGAGTCCCTCATTTTGTTGTTGTCCTTCCAAGATTGGCAGCTTACTTCCTCCTTGAGGTTCCCTTTCTTATAGCTGCTTTTTCAATAGTTCATTTTCTTCCTGTAGCTGAGCTCTTTTGCGCCTCCTTTAGGACTGATTTAGAGTCCATCAATTTGATCCTTTCCTTCTAGGTGGAGATCTTAGGACTCCCTCTCTCGTAGGTGATGGAGATTTTGGAGGGAGATTCCTCCTTTGTCATAGTAGGTGCATCCTCAATGATAATGGGTTCTTTCGATGGTGGTTGGGGCTTTCCCACCTTGATTCTGGTGCTCCTCCAGGCTTTGAAATACATCAATGTCTATCTTTTTATTTTCCCCTTTTGCTTAGCTGGAGTGCTCAATGCAGAAAGAATAGTTGCTGCTTCTCTTGCTAGTGTCTCAGGGGACACTTCTTCATGTTGTTTTTCTTCTTCACCCTCTACAGTTTTACCTATGTCTATTGTTTCTGTTTTAATTTCTACTGTCTCTGGTGGTGTTTTCTCCTTTACTCGCTGATTTTCTGCCTTTCCAGGGGGACTCTTTTTCTGAGCTATCTTGGTCTTCTTTTTCTCAACTTTCGTCCTCTTCCTCTTCTCTACTTTTAATGTTGTTTCCTTCTCTACCTTAGGTTCAACTGTGGTTGTGCCATTTTTCTCTTCCTCTCTCTATTTTTCCTCTTTTTCTTATTCTACTTGAATATTTTGTGCCTCCTCATGGATTTCCTTTTCAATTTCCTCTTTCTACTCCTCCTCTTCACTGCCAAATGGACTAAGGTCATCTGTGAGAATTTTTATGTCATATTCCCTAGTCATATACCTGAAAATTTCCCAAGCTATACGGATGGTGTATGTATGGAAAGAATCCTCTACCAACAACTTAATGAGCCCATGGTGGGCCAATTGGTCTGGAACCCCTGTATTCAATTTGGTGCCACACTCTATCAAATACTTTAGGAGAAAATATGGCAGACTGAGTTTTCTAGATGTAGGTAGGTCCATTCCATATCTTAATTCATGCAATAATTTGAAGTGGTAACCATAGATTATAATGTATCTTCCTTTGCAGGAGATATATTTCATGATCTGGTAGCTGACCTCACCCCATGGATGAGGTATGCTTGTCCTTCTTATCCCATTCTTATCCTTTATAGGATGTTCATCAGGCTGAAAGAATGTCTTTTTAGCAACCTATCCTAGTGGTTTTTCTTCTTTGCTCCAAGGGAGCCCAAGTGGAAGACCTATGATTCTGCTGATAAATTTTGGTGTAAGCTCTATGGTAAGACCCCTGAAACTGACTGTAGCATGTGTTTTTGAATGGGGTCTTAAGGACATTAAGTATTCCTCTGTCACTTCCTCATCATACCCATGAATTCTCTCAAAAAAAGGAAACCAGTTTACCCTGGTGAAGAGGGCTACCACTTCTGGGTGTTCATGCAATTTGTTGGAGTTCAAAGGCTCCTTTATCATAAAACCTCCTGTCATGGTTTTTAGTGACTGCTAGGAATGCTTAGGTGAGGAGGAAGGTAACAAACTTTTCAAACTGGAAACATAGGAATAGCTGATGTTTGTCTTTCTGGAACCAAAGAGGGAATTTTTCGTGTTCTTCTTTTTTCACAGCATTAATTTGCAATTTCTCACTCCCTTCAAACCCTATTTCCAACCTGAATTTACTTCTCAAGATTTTGGAGGAAATCAATATCTTGACAGAATAGAGAGTATATAAAACAGTGTTTTCCTTTCTCACAGAATAAACAGACTTCCTAATGCAAATTTGTTTTTTCAGAGGCTTGATTTTCTATGGTTGCATCCTTTTTTTTTATAGGAGAATACGAGGAAGAAAAATATAGACTTTTACTGTAGAGAAGAAAATGGAGAGATTGTATAGAATTCAGAAAAACACAAGAAAATTTTTGTGCTCACATTCCTTTCCTTTTTCAACCTAATACTTTGCTTCTAATCCTACCACCTTGTATAAATATATCACATGCAGAGTGGGTTTCTGAGCCTACCTATTTTTGAGCTCGAATTTGGAAAAAATTTTGAATTTTTCCTCTACAAAGCTGCTCTCTGGCCTTCCTGTAGAAAGGCTCCTGTAGATAGTGTTCTTGCTCCTATAGAATGCAATAATGCTCCTGTAGAGCCCGATAAGTAGGAGGGTTTTGAAAACTGGCAAAGAATGATTGGTTCAATGTTTTGAAGGTGGTAGGTGAGTTACTGCAGAATGGAAAGCTTGGTATTGAACCTACTAAGTTGCCTTTACCTAAAAGGAAAAGGGAAATAAAAACAACTGAAGGATATGATTGTGAGACTATCTCATCATCATCCTCCATCTCATCTTCTCCACTGCAAAGTCAACCACCCACTCCTCCATTACACATCGTTGTTCAACAGGGATCTGGAACTTCAACATGTCAACCCTCTCAAACTTCCATATCTTCTCCTTCCCAATCATCTGGAACTTCATCAGCAATATCATCAGGCAGTAGTTCAACAATGGCACAAAATCCATGGAATAATCCTGGTGCAGTCACCATGCCTGCACCATTACACCCATTGCCAGCACATCCTGAAAAATGGTTGCCGAAATTTAATCCAGATGCGGGAATACAAGCCGACAAGCATATTAACAACTTCATGTTGGCAGTTAACTTAAAAGGAGTTACAGAGGAAGATGTCATTGTTAGAAGTTTCCCTTATGCCTTGCAAGGATCAGCTAGATCTTGGTATTTTTCCTTGCCATCAGGATCCATCATAGGTTGGAACATTTTTCAAGAACAGTTCTTGACTAAATATGGTGATGATAGATCTCTAGCAACATTAATCAACGATCTTTCAAATCTTAGGATAGAATCCAAAGAACCTATAAAAGAGTTCAACTCACAGTTTAATAAACTCTTAAATAAGATTCCAACTGCCTCTAAACCTATCGAGAAAATCAGAAGCGAATGGTACATAACAGATTTACCTTCAAATATAGTTATTTTTGTAGATAGAGCTGCAAAACCAACTCTAGCTAAAAATATGAAAGAGGCACTTGCTGTAGAGAAATGCATTATTGCTTTAGAAAAGAAGGCTACTCTTGAAGACAGAAAATCCAAAAAGGTCTCTTTCAAAGATGATTCAAAGAATAAAGTGGCTAAAGATCCATATGATATGGAGGGTCTCCAAAAAGTTCTCAAGACTATGTCAAATGAAATGGTAGAAATCAAGAAGCAAGTCGCTGAGACCTCAACAAAAAGTCCATTTAGAAACTTTAAGAAACCTTATTCAAAACCACCAAATGCTATATTCAATGCAGAATCAGATCCCGAAGAAGAAGAAGAAGAAGAAGAAGAAGAAGAAATGGTCTTATCATCTGAAGAACCTAAAGAAGAAGAAATTGTTGAATATCATGGAATGTGGGACTTTATTTTGCCTAATTCTGATACAGAAAATGAACAAGAAGATTTCCCTGTAACTACTAGAAGTAAGGGTACTTCTGATCCTATTCAAATAACTCAGAAGAAAAGGAATGCAAGTGCTACTACTAAAGAGAAGGTTCCCACAAAGAAGTCCACAACGATTCCTTCTCAAAATCAGCCATCGGCTTCAAATCCACCTCCAACATCTACGACATTAGTAGTTACAGATTCTATGGACTACACCATTATTGAAGACATGAAGAAAACAAAGGAAAATATCACTATGTTTGAGCTTAGTAAATTCAAACATCAACAAAAATTGCTACTTAAAGAGTTAGATGTTGTACCTTCTTCTCCTCTTCTAAATATTGTATTATCCAAAGCCGCTAGTGAGGTAGGTAAACCACCTCCTGGTAGAGTAGAGGCTACTGATGTTGTTTTAATCAAAGATAGATCGAATTCCCATACTCCTCCTTTCCTCTTAACCTACGAGATTTATAATAGAAATCTACACAACTGTTTGATTGACTCAGGGGCTTCCTCAAATATAATGCCAGCTTTAGTTTGTTCCAAACTGAACATTGAACCCCAAAAGTCAGCAATTCATATTGTCCAGTTGGATAGAACAAAGGTACAAGTTTTAGGAGAAATCAACTCAGTTACTATTAGGTTATCAACTGATCCAAGAGTGGTTCAAAGAATTGATATTCTAATCGTTGATATACCTGAATTCTATGGTTTGATTTTGAGTAGAGACTGGTCTGAGAAACTTCATGGCTATATTTCCACCAATTGGTCTCATATGTGGCTGCCTTATAAAGGAAGGCCAAATAAGATCAAGATTGATCGGGAGAAACACATGACCCATACTGTTACTGAGTTCGAACAAGAAAATCAACCAATAGCATTCAATAACAATATTTTGGGGAATTACTCATTTGGATCATTCTTTGGCAATTTTACCGCTCAACCATCACCTTTCTCAGTTAATAATTTCACATCTCAAATCGAAATTTTTTCACAAACAGATACATCAAGATGTGTTATAATTGTTGATGAAACTGTAAATATAACTGTAGATAAATCTGTGTTTTGGTCATTATATTTTGATGGGTCTAAATCTAGTGAAGGTGTAGGAGTAGGATGTATTTTAGTTAGTCCTAAGGGAGAAAATACCATGTTATCATGTAGGTTGGAATTTGAATGCACAAACAATATAGCTGAATATGAAGCCTTAATTCAAGGACTCTACAAAGCAATTGGTCTTAAAGTTCAATATTTGAAAGTGTTCGGTGATTCAGAAATTGTTATAAAACAAGTTAGGAATACTATTCATTGTCTTTCTAGTCACCTTAAACACTATTAGTCTTTGGTACAAGATCTTATATCTCAATTTTTAGCATTCAATATTTCTCCCATCCCTAGGTCCCAAAATGCAGCAGCATATTTACTAGCTAATGTCGCTTCCAAGCTCTTTACAACTGAAGATTACAGTCTCGATAGATTATCAGTAGAGTTAATTTTTAGACCATCAATTCTTGATAATGTCACTAATTGGCAAGTGTTCAATCACGATGAAGATATTTTAAATTTCTTAACTTCTGACAAGTCCTATTATGATCAAATTATTGATGAAAGTGACCATGACCTTCAAATGAAGGAAAAGCTTGAAGAAAACTCAATACCTAAACCAGTGGTTAAGCTTGAAGATCTTTATGACATCAAAGACAAGTTTAAGTAGGTTACTAATTCAAAGCTCCAAAGTTCTACTTTGAGATTTGAATTGATAAACTTAGGTACTGAGCATAATCCACAAAACATCAATTTGGTATTAGGACTTTCCTCATAAGAAAGAATTACATTCATTAGGTTATTGCATAAATATAAAAATGTCTTCGCTTGGAAATATGATGATTTGAAAACATATGATACATCTATTATTCAGCATACTATTCCAATGCTTTTTGAACAAAAACCAGTGCAACAGAAGTTAAGGAAGATTCATCCTAACTTAGAGAGTCAAATAAAAGCTAAACTAAACAAACTCTTGAAAGCTAAGATAATTTTTCCTGTTAGACATTCAAACTGGGTGTCCAATATGGTGCCAATACGGAAGAAAAATGGTGACATTAGAATTTGTATCGATTTCAGAAATCTTAACAATGCAATTCAAAAGGATAAATTCCCTTTACCTACCATGGAGAAAACACTCCATTCAATAGCAGGTTTTGAACTAATGTCCTTCTTAGATGGCTTTTCAGGGTATAATCAAATCTTGGTCCACCCTAATGACAAACTTAAAACTACCTTTGGAACAAAGTGGGGAACTTATGCCTATCAAAAAATGCCTTTTGGACTAATCAATGCTGGAGCTACATTCCAAAGAGCAATGGAAATAGCATTCAAAGGATGGATCAATAAATCAATAGTTGTCTATTTAGATGATATTACTATGTTCTCCAAGAAAAGATCAAATCATTTACATAATCTGAAACAAATCTTTGAACGCTGCAAAAGGTACGATATCTCACTCAATCCAAAGAAGTCCTTTTTTGCTCTTGATCAAGGTAAGCTCTTGCGCTTCATTGTTTCAAAGGATGGTATTTATATTGATCCAGATAGAATCAAAGAGATTTCTGACATTCCATTCCCTCATAATAAAAAATCCATGCAGTCATTTTTAGGTCAAATTAACTTTGTAAAAATATTTGTTCCAAGTTTCTCCCAGATTGTTTTGCCATTACAAACCATGATCAAGAAAAATTCAGTGTTTAAATGGGGGCCTACAAAAAAAGAGGCATTTGATTCCATCAAACAATCAATCATAAATGCCCCTGATTTAACCACTCCTAATTTTTCAAATCATTTCATGTTATATACCCTTGCATCTGATTCATCTTATGCAGCAGTGCTGACACAAATCAACGAACAAAACTTGGAAGCACCAATCTCATTTTATAGTTCAAACCTTCAAGGTGCTGAACTTAATTACTCAGAAGTTGAAAAGCAAGCCTTTGCTATGTACAAAGCCATTAAACACTACAGAACCATTCTCTTAAAATCCCACACAAAAGTATAGTCCATTTTTCAGCAGTAAGATAGTTACTAGTTCAAAGGGAATTAGGAGAAAAGAGAGCGACTTGGGTCACAGCATTACAAGAATATGAATTGGAAATCAAACCAGCAAAGATTGTCAAAGGCCAAGGTTTTTGCAGGTTATTAGCAGGAGCTTCAAATATTCAGGAACCTGAAGGTACAAAATATACTAAAGAAATCAATCAGATAAGTACCACTAATCCTGAATCATAATACGCAGATCTGAATTTCTATTTGAAAAATTGATATGCGCCTTCTAATATTTCCTATAAAAACAAATGTGCCATAATATTAAAAGCAAAAAACTTCATAATTATAGATGATGTATTGTTTAGACAAAATTATGATTCAATTTTGTTAAGATGCTTAGAAAAACCTAAAGTGCAAAAGGTCTTGTAGGAGCTACATGACGGACCAGAAGGGGGACATTTTGGAGCTGATACAATAGCTCACAAAATCATTCATGTTGGGTATTACTGGCCCACCTTGTTTAGAGATACTCATGAATATGTAAGGAAATGCAAAAGTTGTCAAACTACTAGTGGAAAAGAAAGGAAGTCAGCTTTCCCTTTGCAACCAGTTAACATTGAACAACCTTTTGAACAATGGGGATTGGATATCATTGGAGAAATCACTCCACATTCATCCAAAGAGCATAAGTATATCCTTACAGCTACCGATTACTTTACTAATTGGGTTGAAGCAATTCCTTTGAAGACAACAAACTCTGAGGCAATCATTGAATTCATAGACTAGTTCATTATTACCAGGTTTGGTGTCCCAAACACTCTTATTTTTTATAATGCATCTTACTTCTCTGGAAATTCTATATTTGAGTTTGCTATCAAAAGGGGATTTAAACTAATGTATTCTGCAAACTACTACCCTCGGGGTAATGGTTTAGCAGAATCCGCCAATAAAAATCTTATCAAAATCATTAAGAGAACTAATGAGCAGAATCATAAAAACTGGCATAAGTTTTTGATATTCGCACTATGGGCTGATCGAATAACATAGAAGGTCTCCATAGGCACTTCTCCATTTAATCTAGTTTGTGGAAAGGAATCTGTCATACCAACAAACTTAGTACTTCCATCACTACCTTTAGTGCGAAGAAAGTCCCTCATCTTCTATTCTATTAAGACATGATCAAATCGTGAAACTAGAAGAAGAAAGGGAGAAAGCCCGAATTATACATGCAAAACATCAGCAGATTATTAAATCATCTTTTGATGCAACTTCAACTGGTTCAAAACATTTACAAGTTGATGATTTAGTTTTGAAATGGGACAAAGCCCACGAGGATAAAGGAAAACATACTAAGTTCCAGAAGATGTGGCTTGGACCATTCCAAATCAATGAGAAGATGGGCCCTTCTACATTCATATGGCAAGATCTATAAGGAAAGAGATATTATCTTCCTGTCAACGGCCTTATTCTCAAAAAATTCTTCAATTGAGGAGGTAACCCCTTCTCCCTTTGTAAATATTCAATTTTCAGTAAGATTTGTGTGAATAAATTAGTTTGTTTAAAAAATATTAGGAAATAAAGTTGTGAAAAGTCTCCCATTGGTCTTTGCTATATTGAAAAAGTTACTCAAAAGAAATTAGTTTTGATATTTACTTTTAAGAAATGGAAGCCTTAACGAAAAACAAAACTCTAAGAAATTAGGTATAATTAGATTCTGAAAACCCCATTTTATTTTTGTGAAATCTTCTCAAACTTAGAAATATTGTAAATCATTTTAAAGTTTTAGAAGCCTAAAAATGGTTATCAATACAAAACAGAAACTGAATCAATCTTAACATCTTCAACTCTCACCTTGTCATCCATATTCTCTTAAGGAGAAAATTGTTTATCCCATCCATCAAAGTTTATAATTACTCAGAGTGTAATTCTAAAATATATTTGATAGAAAAGATAAGAGGTCTTATTACAAGCCTGCTTACCATGATCATAGGGGAATAGTTCAACTGACATTACCAACACTGCATACCAAAACAGGGTAATGGCTTATAATTATAAGACAAGGGGACTCATCACGAGCCAACTTGTTCAGTTAAATTACATTCAGTGAATGGCATTATCAACAGCTGGCCACCAAACCAGGACAATGGCTTTTTATCTTACAAAATAAGGAAAAAGGAAAAAGTAATACAAAAAATATGGAGACATATCTTTTGGATTCATTCTTTTTAATTATACTCTGAAATGGATGGAATAATAAATGATAAAATGGTTAAAAGGTAACCCTATCGAGACTATAGATGTTTGCTAGCAGTGGAGGCTCTACCTATGACAAAGGAGTAACTATAAAAGCTAAGCTGGAAATGTCTTTTGTTTTATCATTATCAACCAATTAAGGTTTATTTAAAGCTTTGAATGTATTTAATTTTAAGAAGAGAAAAGAAATAGCAAAAATAGTTATCATTATATTCAGAATTTATGATTACTTAGTTATATTAGATTTTCTTTATCAAGTAAGGTTTCCAGATTAAGAAAGTTAAAGCATTATATTACTTTCTCAGAGATAACTATTTCTCCCAGTGAATTTCCAATAGTTGCGTTGTACAACAACCCCCCATTTCATAAAATTTTTATACAAAATCATAATATGAAATGGCTCCCTTTTAAATTTAAACTTAGCCAGATGTGTAAATAAATTGGTATTAACCCATCATAAGAAAACCTTATTAAAAGGCCTAAGGTAAATGAATCATTTTCAAATCCTTTTCAAATAGAAATAAAATGGTGACTTTTAAAATTTATAAAACTCTTTGTTATTGCAATAAAGCAATCAGAAGATCGCATATGGCAATAACAAAGGAAACTTACGAAAAAGCACATTCATTCTCTCCAATCCAAAAAGGAAATCGCAATCGGAGATTGGAGATATCAAATGCCAAACACAATATAAATCAACCCTTTCATTCCTCCGATACGATAAAACATATCGCAATCGGAAATCACAACAACAAGCCAACACATGATTAAAGGCAAGATCAAATCCTCTGACGTGATAAAGCATTCTGCAATCAACGTTTGGCAATTGGTGAAATCACAATGACAAAATAATAAAGCCCAAACCTATCCTCTGATTGTGATGTATTAATGAGGCGCACATCTCGAGAATATATTTAAAAGGTTTGCATGCATTGTATCACCTTTTGGTGATCGGAGATATTTAAAAACAAACATTAAATCCTTTCCCTTAACATTATCGATAATCGATTTGTGATCTACCTCTGATTATCCATCAAAGAAATCTAAGCCATGCTTGAATGAATCATTCAGCATATAAACAACATGATTGGCATTTAAAACCTTCTTACCATGATTGACAGGTTCAGCGACTAATCAATGAAGAAGTTAAGGGTATATCTTTCCTTTATATTTTATCTGCGGCAATCTTACAATAATCCATTATCACCTGCTGATTAACGCAACTACTTTTCATTATCGTATTGGTATGTAGTAGCATTTATTTGTATCACTGTCTTTCAATTGCTTGTGTAGAATTTCGCTGAAATTAGAAATTTGAAACAAATGGGAAAGAAATCAAATAAATCTACAGCAACAACGCAGCTAGCTAAAGATCTTGGACCAAGCAAAAAATGGTTAATCTCAGACACTATGTGCCTTGGTCTAGGAAATACAAGCTGGGAGATCATCTACAATCTA
The DNA here is from genome assembly GCA_000404065.3 of Pinus taeda. Lineage (NCBI taxonomy): Eukaryota > Viridiplantae > Streptophyta > Pinopsida > Pinales > Pinaceae > Pinus > Pinus taeda. The sequence goes on along the minus strand of APFE031271347.1, from coordinate 549,215 downwards.
ATAGAAGCAGAAGAGCCTGAGGAAATATTAGAGGAATCCATAGCTAACTCAAGTAACAAATCGGAAGCATCCCTCAAAGATTTGGCTTGTTCATATTTGCACAGAATAGTAACGCGAGAAAAAATCCTTCCATATACTGAGGTAGTGATATAGGTAGTAGAAGAAATTCCAGTCTCAAATAGAACATTTTGTACAGCTGACGGGAGGATATTTGGCTCGTTTCAGCCTGATGATCTAAGGAAAATGTATCACTTACCTGAGCCTGAAAAGCGATATAACAAAGCCTTCATTGAAAAATTTGCAAATGAAAACAAGTCAGAGTCGGCCCCAATTAAGCAGTGGAGACATAACCCGAGAAGCACAAACACGAATCATTAGGTAAGTACTTTGTGGACTCATTGGCTTCTCCTTACTGTTATGCCGAGGCTATGATATGTAGAATGTGGGGAATACATGACTCTGCTAAGTTCACCATTGAAATGGTCCCTCTGATGGAGGCAGCGATCAATAGCTATGTGATGGATTGGGCAAGCATTTTGTCTGACAAATTAGCCACAGCAATTCTCGAATTTAGATCAAATGCACGTAAAACTACCAGGACCATTCCCCCTTTTTATTACAGTGCCTACATTATGGATACTCTTTTCTTTAATTCTGAATATCTGATGCTTGGATGGAGATGGACTCCCCAAGACCCTAAGCCAATCCATATTTATCATCAACTATTATGGAAGGATCACTACAAAAATCATTTGTATAAAATTTGCAATGGTTTTATGTTGCTTGTGTATTATGCTATTTTTTATAAGCATGCCCCCAGGATTTCTGAGGAAGCAGGGATCGACTTGACTGCAGTAGGTAACTGGTTCGGAGAAGACAAGTTTACTTATATAAGGCTTTTTGGTAGCCTTACAAGACCCCATGTCCTTCCCCTGTATGTGCCCGATAAGTTGTTAGCACCTATCAGATAACAACAAAAGCGACATCCAAAACCCTTAGAAATTCCAAGAAATAGGTTTAGCCTACATGCTCTTTAAGATGCGGTGTATTCACTCTTCATGATTACAAACATGCAAAAAAGGAAATAGAAAAAATACAAATGCTAAATCTTACAACAATTCCCAACAGGCAATATGATCCAAGAAAATTTGCCTATAATGTTCTTGAACAAGCCAAACTCACAAAGTTTGATCATGAAAAGAATGAATTTGATGACCTATTTTCCTCAGCTGAATCACTATTTCAGGTAAAATCATTGGCCATGCTCAGGTATCAAGATGAAGCGATGGAAATGTTTAATATGCTTAGAGAACAGACGCTGCAAACTCTACCTCTAGACTTATTCGCCACCACCCCAATAATTCAATCAAGTGAGCCTGAATAGCAAACTGCTGACAAAACTCCTGTAGTAGGAAAAGTTCTCGAGAGCGAAAAAGTGCCAGAACAGGAGAAGGAATAGGGAAAAGGTAGTGAACACATGGAGATAGATACTCAGATTGATCCCAAGCTTCTTAAAGAATGGCAACAATTCGATTCCATTATAAGCAATCCTGAGAATTTGTAGGGTTTTAGCACACCTAAAGTAACAATTGGTCACAAGACAACAACAAATATGGTCCCAACCGAAGGAACCAGCAGCCTACCCATAATTCAAGATTTAGAGATAATTCCTAGGGATCCATTGGATGAAATCATTTTGCATATAGAAGAAATACCACATTTAGATGTCTTCTATAGCCCTAAGCATAGGGCTATAGTAAAAAGAAAAAGGAAAAAGAGAAGGATTGATCAATCTTCCCTTTTACCTTCAAATATAGAGATGGCTAATGTGGTATGGAAAGAAGAATTCAATCCTTCCGAAGACCTCACAAAACTCTCTCAATATGTCAGGGCATACTCAGCAGCTACTATGGATAAAGCATCAGAGGTTAGCAATTTACTCAAAGAAAAAGATCAGACAGTTGTTTCATTGGAGGCACAGGTATCCCAAAGACAGCAGAGGATAGAGCAGTTAGAATAGCAATTGGCAACACAACATCAATTAAACAATCAACTAAATGAGCAATTGCTCAAGGAGAAGCAAAGGATAGACCAAAGTGCAGTTCAGAAACAAAAGGAGCTATATCTAGCACTTACCAAGCAGAAATCAATGAATGAACAAATGAGTAAAACAAAAGATGAGAAAAACGCTCAACTATCACAACAGATAGAAAAGTTCAAAAGTTTTCCTCAACCAACATAATTTAGATCTGAAGTTAACCTGATCAATAAAGCATTGATTAAACAGTGAAATTTACTATGTCATAATATTTCCCTTGCTGAGCCCCTCTATGAGATTTCTTCATCAATGATTGACAAATCAATTGACGCAAGGTAGAATTTGGAACAGGCCAATGAGACATTAACAAAATTTCTTGCCTGGCAAGAAACCAGTGAATGGAAAGCTGCAAATCTGCCTAGAATTCTAGAATCACACAAGAAAATTCCTTTCCTAGAATGGTAATCACAATTGATGAAGGCAGAAAGGGAAACTTCAAGATCTAGATCAACAACTGGTAACTTGATTGAGTTAATTAATGATACTCTTTATTTGTCTAATTTGATTTCAGAGTGCACTCCAGGTAAATTTCCATCAGCTAAAGTACTGGAACAATCATGCAAACAGGATTTAGAACAGAAGGAGAGATTAATAGCAGGCATCCAAAGTTTAACTTGGGACACCTTTTGGTTCTTCCTAGTTAAGCCATATAGTCAAAAGGCAGCACTGAAATGTTTAACTGATGCAATTGGTTACATGATTCCTGAAATTCATGATGCTACATATTCAGCCCAACTGCATTCACATCTGAGTCACCCTCCAAAATTGCAACCAATGCTTGCTATCTACCAGCTTAAGCCAATGGATGATCGGCTGAAACAACGAATCATTCTACCGACTATAAGAATACTCATTTCAAGGAGATTTTCATGATCTAGTTATACCACATCATAGCATTTTTATTTCATAATCAGTTAGGTTAGATAGTATTTATAGACCCTTTCGTGTCTTTAGAAAGGGTCCTTCATTTTTGTATCAAAACTTGGACCGGGAAGTCACACTATTGTGCTTCTGATATATATATATATATATATTATATATATATATATATATTATATATATATATATATATCTATATATATTTTATGGAGTCTGGGCCTATATTCTGAATTTTAATGAAGAATACTTTGATGAGATATGCACTATTGCTTCTTGTGAGAGTATTTCTAAGTTTGAAGACAGAATCTAAATGTAATTAATATCAAGAGGGATTCAAATTACATATGGTACTATTATGTATGTATTTTCTCCATTCTTTTATATTAATCAATGTTTATTCAATCTTGCTATCATTTGATATATGTATGTGTTTTAATAGTAGTCCTTATACTTATCACTATTGAATGTTTAAGGAATGTTATTCTTTCAATCATATTTATGTCAATGATATATGAAGAATAGTGCTATATTGTTTTAATGATTACTTTTTTCAGCTACTTGAACAAAGTAATTATCATATGGATTAATGTTTTTATTTATCAATAGAGCCATCTATATGCCTATTTGTAGATAAAGATCATCAAAAGTTACACTAAAATGGAAATTTCCCGAGATAGATTAGTTGTTCATAATTTTAGATTTTAGAATAAATCATCCATCATTATCGTTAGATAATAGAACATCAACCATTTGTCCATCCTATTTACAAATCATTGGGAAACTGGTCCCATTATATCCAGTCGACGCCACCACACCAAATGGAAAAATAGTTGCCTTTAAGGTCCAGACCAGGTGGTTTTCCCTGATGTTGATGCAACAATTTTCAAGGCATCAACAGTTCCATACTGAATTCAATACAAACCAAAAGTTTTCTAGATCTTCACTGCCTGCTCCTTTGAATACTGGTAACTGGATGGCGCTCACCATTACTATCATCCTGATCTTTCGTTACTCTTTCCTCTAGCGTCCTCGCCTTTCACACCAGACACCCCTTAGGCAGATCTTGGTCCTAGCAATGGAACCATTTGTTGTCTTATATGGGCATGATCCAGGTTCGGAAGAATTATTTAGCCAAACAAATCCTGCATCTTACTTCTCTGGAAATTCTATATTTGAGTTTGCTATCAAAAGGGGATTTAAACTAATGTATTCTGCAAACTACTACCCTTGGGGTAATGGTTTAGCAGAATCCGCCAATAAAAATCTTATCAAAATCATTAAGAGAACTATTGAGCAGAATCATAAAAACAGGCATAAGTTTTTGATATTCGCACTATGGGCTGATCGAATAACATAGAAGGCCTCCATAGGCACTTCTCCATTTAATCTAGTTTGTGGAAAGGAATCTGTCATACCAACAAACTTAGTACTTCCATCACTACCTTTAGTGCGAAGAAAGTCCCTCATCTTCTATTCTATTAAGACATGATCAAATCGTGAAACTAGAAGAAGAAAGGGAGAAAGCCCGAATTATACATGCAAAACATCAGCAGATTATTAAATCATCTTTTGATGCAACTTCAACTGGTTCAAAACATTTACAAGTTGGTGATTTAGTTTTGAAATGGGACAAAGCCCACGAGGATAAAGGAAAACATACTAAGTTCTAGAAGATGTGGCTTGGACCATTCCAAATCAGTGAGAAGATGGGCCCTTCTACATTCATATGGCAAGATCTATAAGGAAAGAGAGATTATCTTCTTGTCAACGACCTTATTCTGAAAAAATTCTTCAATTGAGGAGGTAACCCCTTCTCCCTTTGTAAATATTCAATTTTCAGTAAGATTTGTGTGAATAAATTAGTTTGTTTAAAAAATACTAGGAAATAAAGTTGTGAAAAGTCTCCCATTGGTCTTTGCTATATTGAAAAAGTTACTCAAAAGAAATTAGTTTTGATATTTACTTTTAAGAAATGGAAGCCTTAACGAAAAACAAAACTCTAAGAAATTAGGTATAATTAGATTCTGAAAACCCCATTTTATTTTTGTGAAATCTTCTCAAACTTAGAAATATTGTAAATCATTTTAAAGTTTTAGAAGCCTAAAAATGGTTATCAATACAAAACAGAAATTGAATCAATCTTAACATCTTCAACTCTCACCCTGTCATCCATATTCTCTTAAGGAGAAAATTGTTTATCCCATCCATCAAAGTTTATAATTACTCAGAGTGTAATTCTAAAATATATTTGATAGAAAAGATAAGAGGTCTTATTACAAGCCTGCTTACCATGATCATAGGGGAATAGTTCAACTGACATTACCAACACTGCATACCAAAACAGGGTAATGGCTTATAATTATAAGACAAGGGGACTCATCACGAGCCAACTTGTTCAGTTAAATTACATTCAGTGAATGGCATTATCAACAGCTGGCCACCAAACCAGGACAATGGCTTTTTATCTTACAAAATAAGGAAAAAGGAAAAAGTAATACAAAAAATATGGAGACATATCTTTTGGATTCATTCTTTTTAATTATACTCTGAAATGGATGGAATAATAAATGATAAAATGGTTAAAAGGTAACCCTATCGAGACTATAGATGTTTGCTAGCAGTGGAGGCTCTACCTATGACAAAGGAGTAACTATAAAAGCTAAGCTGGAAATGTCTTTTGTTTTATCATTATCAACCAATTAAGGTTTATTTAAAGCTTTGAATGTATTTAATTTTAAGAAGAGAAAAGAAATAGCAAAAATAGTTATCATTATATTCAGAATTTATGATTACTTAGTTATATTAGATTTTCTTTATCAAGTAAGGTTTCCAGATTAAGAAAGTTAAAGCATTATATTACTTTCTCAGAGATAACTATTTCTCCCAGTGAATTTCCAATAGTTGCGTTGTACAACAACCCCCCATTTCATAAAATTTTTATACAAAATCATAATATGAAATGTCTCCCTTTTAAATTTAAACTTAGCCAGATGTGTAAACAAATTGGTATTAACACATCATAAGAAAACCTTATTAAAAGGCCTAAGGTAAATGAATCATTTTCAAATCCTTTTCAAATAGAAATAAAAGGGTGACTTTTAAAATTAATAAAACTCTTAGTTATTGCAATAAAGCAATCAGAAGATCGCATATCGCAATAACAAAGGAAACTTACGAAAAAGCACATTCATTCACTCCAATCCAAAAAGGCAATCGCAATCGGAGATTGGAGATATCAAATGCCAAACACAATATAAAGCAACCCTTTAATTCCTCCGATGCGATAAAACATATCGCAGTCGGCAATCACAACAACAAGTCAACACATGATTAAAGGCAAGATCAAATCCTCTGACGTGATAAAGCATTATGCAATCAACGTTCGGCAATTGGTGAAATCACAATGACAAAATAATAAAGCCCGAACCTATCCTCTGATTGTGATGTATTAATGAGGCGCACATCTCGAGAATATATTTAAAAGGTTTGCATGCATTGTATCACCTTTTGGTGATCGGAGATATTTAAAAACAAACATTAAATCCTTTCCCTTAACATTATCGATAATCGATTTGTGATCTACCTCTGATTATCCATCAAAGAAATCTAAGCCATGCTTGAATGAATCATTCAGCATATAAACAACATGATTGGCAATTAAAACCTTCTTACCATGATTGACAGGTTCAGCGACTAATAAATGAAGAAGTTAAGGGTATATCTTTCCTTTATATTTTATCTACGGCAATCTTACAATAATCCATTATCACCTGCTGATTAACGCAACTATTTTTCATTATCGTATTGGTATGTAGTAGCATTTATTTGTATCACGGTTTTTCGATTGCTTGTGTAGAATTTCGCTGAAATTAGAAATTTGAAACAAATGGGAAACAAATAAAATAAATCTGCAGCAACAGCACAGCTAGCTAAAGATCTTGGACCAAGAAAAAAAGGGTTATCTCAGACACTATGTGCCTTGGTCTAGGAAATACAAGCTGGGAGATCATCTACAATCTAATAGAAGCAGAAGAGCCTGAGGAAATATCAGAGGAATCCATAGCTAACTCAAGTAACAAATCGGAAGCATCCCTCAAAGATTTGGCTTGTTCATATTTGCACAGAATAGTAGCGCGAGAAAAAATCCTTCCATATACTGAGGTAGTGATATGGGTAGTAGAAGAAATTCGAGTCTCAAATAGAACATTTTGTACAGCTGACGGGAGGATATTTGGCTCGTTTCAGCCTGATGATCTAAGGAAAATGTATCACTTACCTGAGCCTGAAAAGCAATATAACAAAGCCTTCATTGAAAAATTTGCAAATGAAAACGAGTTAGAGTCGGCCCCAATTAAGCAGTGGAGACATAACCCGAGAAGCACAAACACGAATCATCAGGTAAGTACTTTGTGGACTCATTGGCTTCTCCTTACTGTTATGCCGAGGCTATGATATGTAGAATGTGGGGAATACATGACTCTGCTAAGTTCACCATTGAAATGGTCCCTCTGATGGAGGCAGCGATCAATAGCTATGTGATGGTTTGGGCAAGCATTTTGTCTGACAAATTAGCCACAGCAATTCTCGAATTTAGATCAAATGCACGTAAAACTACCAGGACCATTCCCCCTTTTTATTACAGTGCCTACATTATGGATACTCTTTCCTTTAATTCTGAATATCTGATGCTTGGATGGAGATGGACTCCCCAAGACCCTAAGCCAATCCATATTTATCATCAACTATTATGGAAGGATCACTACAAAAATCATTTGTATAAAATTTGCAATGGTTTTATGTTGCTTGTGTATTATGCTATTTTTTATAAGCATGCCCCCAACATTTCTGAGGAAGCAGGGATCGACTTGACTGCAGTAGGTAACTGGTTCGGAGAAGACAATTTTACTTATATAAGGCTTTTTGGTAGCCTTACAAGACCCCATGTCCTTCCCCTGTATGTGCCCGATAAGTTGTTAGCACCTATCAGATAACAACAAAAGCGACATCCAAAACCCTTAGAAATTCCAAGAAACAGGTTTGGCCTACATGCTCTTTAAGATGCGGTGTATTCACTCTTCATGATTACAAACATGCAAAAAAGGAAATAGAAAAAATACAAATGCTAAATCTTACAACAATTCCCAACAGGCAATATGATCCAAGAAAATTTGCCTATAATGTTCTTGAACAAGCCAAACTCACAAAGTTTGATCATGAAAAGAATGGATTTGATGACCTATTTTCCTCAGCTGAATCACTATTTCAGGTAAAATCATTGGCCATGCGCAGGTATCAAGATGAAGGGATGGAAATGTTTAATATGCTTAGAGAACAGACGCTGCAAACTCTACCTCTAGACTTATTCGCCACCACCCCAATAATTCAATCAAGTGAGCCTGAATAGCAAACTGTTGACAAAACTCCTGCAGTAGGAAAAGTTCTCGAGAGTGAAAAAGTGCCAGAACAGGAGAAGGAATAGGGAAAAGGTAGTGAACACATGGAGATAGATACTCAGATTGATCCCAAGCTTCTTAAAGAATGGCAACAATTCGATTCCATTATAAGCAATCCTGAGAATTTGTAGGGTTTTAGCACACCTAAAGTAACAATTGGTCACAAGACAACAACAAATATGGTCCCAACCGAAGGAACCAGCAGCCTACCCATAATTCAAGATTTAGAGATAATTCCTAGGGATCCATTGGATGAAATCATTTTGCATATAGAATAAATACCACATTTAGATGTCTTCTATAGCCCTAAGCATAGGGCTATAGTAAAAAGAAAAAGGAAAAAGAGAAGGATTGATCAATCTTCCCTTTTACCTTCAAATATAGAGATGGCTAATATGGTATGGAAAGAAGAATTCAATCCTTCCGAAGACCTCACAAAACTCTCTCAATATGTCGAGGCATACTCAGCAGCTACTATGGATAAAGCATCAGAGGTTAGCAATTTACTCAAAGAAAAAGATCAGACAGTTGTTTCATTGGAGGCACAGGTATCCCAAAGACAGCAGAGGATAGAGTAGTTAGAATAGCAATTGGCAGCACAATAGCAATTAAACAGTCAACTAAATGAGCAATTGCTCAAGGAGAAGCAAAGGATAGACCAAAGTGCAGTTCATAAACAAAAGGAGCTATATCTAGCACTGACCAAGCTGAAATCAATGAATGAACAAATGAGTAAAACAAAAGATGAGAAAAACGCTCAACTATCACAACAGATAGAAAAGTTCAAAAGTTTTCCTCAACCAACAGAATTTAGATCTGAAGTTATCCTGATCAATAAAGCATTGATTAAACAGTGAAATTTACTATGTCATAATATTTCCCTTGCTGAGCCCCTCTATGAGATTTCTTCATCAATGATTGACAAATCAATTGATGCAAGGTAGAATTTGGAACAGGCCAATGAGACATTAACAAACTTTCTTGCCTGGCAAGAAACCAGTGAATGGAAAGCTGCAAATCTGCCTAGAATTCTAGAATCACACAAGAAAATTCCTTTCCTAGAATGGCAATCACAATTGATGAAAGCAGAAAGGGAAACTTCAAGATCTAGATCAACAACTGGTAACTTGATTGAGTTAATTAATGATACTCTTTATTTGTCTAATTTGATTTCAGAGTGCACTCCAGGTAAATTTCCATCAGCTAAAGTACTGGAACAATCATGCAAACAGGATTTAGAACAAAAGGAGAGATTAATAGCAGGCATCCAAAGTTTAACTTGGGACACCTTTTGGTTCTTCCTAGTTAAACCATATAGTCAAAAGGCAGCATTGAAATGTTTAACCGATGCAATTGGTTACATGATTCCTGAAATTCATGATGCTACATATTCAGCCCAACTGCATTCACATCTGAGTCACCCTCCAAAATTGCAACCAATGCTTGCTATCTACCAGCTTAAGCCAATGGATGATCGGCTGAAACAGCGAATCATTCTACCGACTACAAGAATACTCATTTCAAGGAGATTTTCATGATCTAGTTATACCACATCATAGCATTTTTATTTCATAATCAGTTTGGTTAGATAGTATTTATAGACCCTTTCGTGTCTTTAGAAAGGGTCCTTAATTTTTGTATCAAAACTTGGACCGGGAAGTCACACTATTGTGCTTCTGATATATATAATAATATATATATATTTATATATATATATTATTTTATGGAGTCTGGGCCTATATTCTGAATTTTAATGAAGAATACTTTGATGAGATATGCACTACTGCTTCTTGTGAGAGTATTTCTAAGTTTGAAGACAGAATCTCAATGTAATTAATATCAAGAAGGATTCAAATTACATATGGTACTATTATGTATGTATTTTCTCCATTCTTTTATATTAATCAATGTTTATTCAATCTTGCTATCATTTGATATATGTATGTGTTTTAACAGTAGTCCTTATACTTATCACTATTGAATGTTTAAGGAATGTTATTCTTTCAATCATATTTATGTCAATGATATATGAAGAATAGTGTAATATTGTTTTAATGATTACTTTTTTCAGCTACTTGAACAAAGTAATTATCATATGGATTAATGTTTTTATTTATCAATAGAGCCATCTATATGCCTATTTGTAGATAAAGATCATCAAAAGTTACACTAAAATGGAAATTTCCCGAGATAGATTAGTTGTTCATAATTTTAGATTTTAGAATAAATCATCCATCATTATCGTTAGATAATAGAACATCAACCACTTGTCCATCCTATTTACAAATCATTGGGAAATTGGTCCCATTATATCCAGTCAACGCCACCACACCAAACGGAAAAAGAGTTGCCTTTAAGGTCCAGACCAGGTGGTTTTCCCTGATGTTGATGCAGCGATTTTCAAGGCATCAACAGTTCCATACTGAATTCAATACAAACCAAAAGTTTTCTAGATCTTCACTGCCTGCTCCTTTGAATACTGGTAACTGGATGGCGCTCACCATTACTATCGTCCTGATCTTTCGTTACTCTTTCCTCTAGCGTCCCCGCCTTTCACACCAGACACCCCTTAGGCAGATCTTGGTCCTAGCAATGGAACCATTTGTTGGCTTATATGGGCATGATCCAAGTTCGGAAGAATTATTTAGCCAAACAAATCCTGCATCTTACTTCTCTGGAAATTCTATATTTGAGTTTTCTATCAAAAGGGGATTTAAACTAATGTATTCTGCAAACTACTACCCTCGGGGTAATGGTTTAGCAGAATCCGCCAATAAAAATCTTATCAAAATCATTAAGAGAACTATTGAGCAGAATCATAAAAACTGGCATAAGTTTTTGATATTCGCACTATGGGCTGATCGAATAACATAGAAGGCCTCCATAGGCACTTCTCCATTTAATCTAGTTTGTGGAAAGGAATCTGTCATACCAACAAACTTAGTACTTCCATCACTACCTTTAGTGCGAAGAAAGTCCCTCATCTTCTATTCTATTAAGACATGATCAAATCGTGAAACTAGAAGAAGAAAGGGAGAAAGCCCGAATTATACATGCAAAACATCAGCAGATTATTAAATCATCTTTTGATGCAACTTCAACTGGTTCAAAACATTTACAAGTTGGTGATTTAGTTTTGAAATGGGACAAAGCCCACGAGGATAAAGGAAAACATACTAAGTTCTAGAAGATGTGGCTTGGACCATTCCAAATCAGTGAGAAGATGGGCCCTTCTACATTCATATGGCAAGATCTATAAGGAAAGAGAGATTATCTTCTTGTCAACGACCTTATTCTGAAAAAATTCTTCAATTGAGGAGGTAACCCCTTCTCCCTTTGTAAATATTCAATTTTCAGTAAGATTTGTGTGAATAAATTAGTTTGTTTAAAAAATACTAGGAAATAAAGTTGTGAAAAGTCTCCCATTGGTCTTTGCTATATTGAAAAAGTTACTCAAAAGAAATTAGTTTTGATATTTACTTTTAAGAAATGGAAGCCTTAACGAAAAACAAAATTCTAAGAAATTAGGTATAATTAGATTCTGAAAACCCCATTTTATTTTTGTGAAATCTTCTCAAACTTAGAAATATTGTAAATCATTTTAAAGTTTTAGAAGCCTAAAAATGGTTATCAATACAAAACAAAAATTGAATCAATCTTAACATCTTCAACTCTCACCCTGTCATCCATATTCTCTTAAGGAGAAAATTGTTTATCCCATCCATCAAAGTTTATAATTACTCAGAGTGTAATTCTAAAATATATTTGATAGAAAAGATAAGAGGTCTTATTACAAGCCTGCTTACCATGATCATAGGGGAATAGTTCAACTGACATTACCAACACTGCATACCAAAACAGGGTAATGGCTTATAATTATAAGACAAGGGGACTCATCACGAGCCAACTTGTTCAGTTAAATTACATTCAGTGAATGGCATTATCAACAGCTGGCCACCAAACCAGGACAATGGCTTTTTATCTTACAAAATAAGGAAAAAGGAAAAAGTAATACAAAAAATATGGAGACATATCTTTTGGATTCATTCTTTTTAATTATACTCTGAAATGGATGGAATAATAAATGATAAAATGGTTAAAAGGTAACCCTATCGAGACTATAGATGTTTGCTAGCAGTGGAGGCTCTACCTATGACAAAGGAGTAACTATAAAAGCTAAGCTGGAAATGTCTTTTGTTTTATCATTATCAACCAATTAAGGTTTATTTAAAGCTTTGAATGTATTTAATTTTAAGAAGAGAAAAGAAATAGCAAAAATAGTTATCATTATATTCAAAATTTATGATTACTTAGTTATATTAGATTTTCTTTATCAAGTAAGGTTTCCAGATTAAGAAATTTAAAGCATTATATTACTTTCTCAGAGATAACTGTTTCTCCCAGTAAATTTCCAATAGTTGTGTTGTACAACAACCCCCCATTTCATAAAATTTTTATACAAAATCATAATATGAAATGGCTCCCTTTTAAATTTAAACTTAGCCAGATGTGTAAATAAATTGGTATTAACCCATCATAAGAAAACCTTATTAAAAGGCCTAAGGTAAATGAATCATTTTCAAATCCTTTTCAAATAGAAATAAAAGGGTGACTTTTAAAATTTATAAAACTCTTAGTTATTGCAATAAAGCAATCAGAAGATCGCATATCGCAATAACAAAGGAAACTTACGAAAAAGCACATTCATTCACTCCAATCCAAAAAGGCAATCGCAATCAGAGATTGGAGATATCAAATGCCAAACACAATATAAAGCAACCCTTTAATTCCTCCGATGCGATAAAACATATTGCAATCGGCAATCACAACAACAAGCCAACACATGATTAAAGGCAAGATCAAATCCTCTGACGTGATAAAGCATTCTGCAATCAACGTTCAGCAATTGGTGAAATCACAATGACAAAATAATAAAGCCCGAACCTATCCTCTGATTGTGATGTATTAATGAGGTGCACATCTCGAGAATATATTTAAAAGGTTTGCATGCATTGTATCACCTTTTGGTGATCGGAGATATTTAAAAACAAACATTAAATCCTTTCCCTTAACATTATCGATAATCGATTTGTGATCTACCTCTGATTATCCATCAAAGAAATCTAAGCCATGCTTGAATGAATCATTCAGCATATAACAACATGATTGGCATTTAAAACCTTCTTACCATGATTGACAGGTTCAGCGACTAATCAATGAAGAAGTTAAGGGTATATCTTTCCTTTATATTTTATCTGCGGCAATCTTACAATAATCCATTATCACCTGCTGATTAACGCAACTACTTTTCATTATCATATTGGTATGTAGTAGCATTTATTTGTATCACGGTTTTTCAATTGCTTGTGTAGAATTTCGCTGAAATTAGAAATTTGAAACAAATGGGAAAGAAATCAAATAAATCTGCAGCAACAGCGCAGCTAGCTAAAGATCTTGGACCAAGCAAAAAAGGGTTATCTCAGACACTATGTGCCTTGGTCTAGGAAATACAAGCTGGGAGATCATCTACAATCTAATAGAAGCAGAAGAGCCTGAGGAAATATCAGAGGAATCCATAGCCAACTCAAGTAACAAATCGGAAGCATCCCTCAAAGATTTGGCTTGTTCATATTTGCACAGAATAGTAGCGCGAGAAAAAATCCTTCCATATACTGAGGTAGTGATATGGGTAGTAGAAGTAATTCCAGTCTCAAATAAAACATTTTGTACAGCTGACAGGAGGATATTTGGCTCGTTTCAGCCTGATGATCTAAGGAAAATGTATCACTTACCTGAGCCTGAAAAGCAATATAACAAAGCCTTCATTGAAAAATTTGCAAACGAAAACGAGTCAGAGTCGGCCCCAATTAAGCAGTGGAGACATAACCCGAGAAGCACAAACACGAATCATCAGGTAAGTACTTTGTGGACTCATTGGCTTCTCCTTACTGTTATGCCGAGGCTATGATATGTAGAATGTGGGGAATACATGACTCTGCTAAGTTCACCATTGAAATGGTCCCTCTGATGGAGGCAGCGATCAATAGCTATGTGATGGATTGGGCAAGCATTTTGTCTGACAAATTAGCCACAGCAATTCTCGAATTTAGATCAAATGCACGTAAAACTACCAGGACCATTCCCCCTTTTTATTACAGTGCCTACATTATGGATACTCTTTGCTTTAATTCTGAATATCTGATGCTTGGATGGAGATGGACTCCCCAAGACCCTAAGCTAATCCATATTTATCATCAACTATTATGGAAGGATCACTACAAAAATCATTTGTATAAAATTTGCAATGGTTTTATGTTGCTTGTGTATTATGCTATTTTTTATAAGCATGCCCCCAGGATTTCTGAGGAAGCATGGATCGACTTGACTGCAGTAGGTAACTGGTTCGGAGAAGACAAGTTTACTTATATAAGGCTTTTTGGTAGCCTTACAAGACCCCATGTCCTTCCCCTGTATGTGCCCGATAAGTTGTTAGCACCTATCAGATAACAACAAAAGCGACATCCAAAACCCTTAGAAATTCCAAGAAATAGGTTTAGCCTACATGCTCTTTAAGATGCGGTGTATTCACTCTTCATGATTACAAACATGCAAAAAAGGAAATAGAAAAAATACAAATGCTAAATCTTACAACAATTCCCAACAGGCAATATGATCCAAGAAAATTTGCCTATAATGTTCTTGAACAAGCCAAACTCACAAAGTTTGATCATGAAAAGAATGAATTTGATGAACTATTTTCCTCAGCTGAATCACTATTTCAGGTAAAATCATTGGCCATGCTCAGGTATCAAGATGAATGGATGGAAATGTTTAATATGCTTAGAGAACAAACGCTGCAAACTCTGCCTCTAGACTTATTCGCCACCACCCCAATAATTCAATCAAGTGAGCCTGAATAGCAAACTGTTGACAAAACTCCTGTAGTAGGAAAAGTTCTCGAGAGCGAAAAAGTGCCAGAACAGGAGAAGGAATAGGGAAAAGGTAGTGAACACATGGAGATAGATACTCAGATTGATCCCAAGCTTCTTAAAGAATGGCAACAATTCGATTCCATTATAAGCAATCCTGAGAATTTGTAGGGTTTTAGCACACCTAAAGTAACAATTGGTCACAAGACAACAACAAATATGGTCCCAACCGAAGGAACCAGTAGCCTACTCATAATTCAAGATGTAGAGATAATTCCTAAGGATCCATTGGTTGAAATCATTTTGCATATAGAAGAAATACCACCTTTAGATGTCTTCTATAGCCCTAAGCATAGGGCTATAGTAAAAAGAAAAAGGAAAAAGAGAAGGATTGATCAATCTTCTCTTTTACCTTCAAATATAGAGATGGCTAATGTGGTATGGAAAGAAGAATTCAATCCTTCCGAAGACCTCACAAAACTCTCTCAATATGTCGGGGCATACTCAGCAGCTACTATGGATAAAGCATCTTAGGTTAGCAATTTACTCAAAGAAAAAGATCAGACAGTTGTTTCATTGGAGGCACAGGTATCCCAAAGACAGCAGAGGATAGAGCAGTTAGAATAGCAATTGGCAGCACAACAGCAATTAAACAGTCAACTAAATGAGCAATTGCTCAAGGAGAAGCAAAGGATAGACCAAAGTGCAGTTCAGAAACAAAAGGAGCTATATCTAGCACTGACCAAGCTGAAATCAATGAATGAACAAATGAGTAAAACAAAAGATGAGAAAAACGCTCAACTATCACAACAGATAGAAAAGTTCAAAAGTTTTCCTCAACCAACAGAATTTAGATCTGAAGTTATCCTGATCAATAAAGCGTTGATTAAACAGTGAAATTTACTATGTCATAATATTTCCCTTGCTGAGCCCCTCTATGAGATTTCTTCATCAATGATTGACAAATCAATTGACGCAAGGTAGAATTTGGAACAGGCCAATGAGACATTAACAAACTTTCTTGCCTGGCAAGAAACCAGTGAATGGAAAGCTGCAAATCTGCCTAGAATTCTAGAATCACACAAGAAAATTCCTTTCCTAGAATGGCAATCACAATTGATGAAAGCAGAAAGGGAAACTTCAAGATCTAGATCAACAACTGGTAACTTGATTGAGTTAATTAATGATACTCTTTATTTGTCTAATTTTATTTCAGAGTGCACTCCAGGTAAATTTCCATCAGCTAAAGTACTGGAACAATCATGCAAACAGGATTTAGAATAGAAGGAGAGATTAATAGTAGGCATCCAAAGTTTAACTTGGGACACCTTTTGGTTCTTCCTAATTAAACCATATAGTCAAAAGGCAGCACTGAAATGTTTAACCGATGCAATTGGTTACATGATTCCTGAAATTCATGATGCTACATATTCAGCCCAACTGCATTCACATCTGAGTCACCCTCCAAAATTGCAACCAATGCTTGCTATCTACCAGGTTAAGCCAATGAATGATCGGCTGAAACAGCAAATCATTCTACCGACTACAAGAATACTCATTTCAAGGAGATTTTCATGATCTAGTTATACCACATCATAGCATTTTTATTTCATAATCAGTTAGGTTAGATAGTATTTATAGACCCTTTCGTGTCTTTAGAAAGGGTCCTTAATTTTTGTATCAAAACTTGGACCGGGAAGTCACACTATTTTGCTTCTGATATATATATATATATATTATATATATAATATTATATATATATTAATTATTATGAAGTCTGGGCCTATATTCTGAATTTTAATGAAGAATACTTTGATGAGATATGCATTACTGCTTCTTATGAGAGTATTTCTAAGTTTGAAGACAGAATCTGAATGTAATTAATATCAAGAAGGATTCAAATTACATATGGTACTATTATGTATGTATTTTCTCCATTCTTTTATATTAATCAATGTTTATTCAATCTTGCTATCATTTGATATATGTATGTGTTTTAACAGTAGTCCTTATTCTTATCACTATTGAATGTTTAAGGAATGTTATTCTTTCAATCATATTTATGTCAATGATATATGAAGAATAGTGTAATACTGTTTTAATGACTACTTTTTTCAGCTACTTGAACAAAGTAATTATCATATGGATTAATGTTTTTATTTATCAATAGAGCCATCTATATGCCTATTTGTAGATAAAGATCATCAAAAGTTACACTAAAATGGAAATTTCCCGAGATAGATTAGTTGTTCATAATTTTAGATTTTAGAATAAATCATCCATCATTATCGTTAGATAATAGAACATCAACCACTTGTCCATCCTATTTACAAATCATTGGGAAACTGGTCCCATTATATCCAGTCGACACCACCACACCAAACGGAAAAAGAGTTGCCTTTAAGGTCCAGACCAGGTGGTTTTCCCTGATGTTGATGCAGCAATTTTCAAGGCATCAACAGTTCCATACTGAATTCAATACAATCCAAAAGTTTTCTAGATCTTCACTTCCTGCTCCTTTGAATACTGGTAACTGGATGGCGCTCACCATTACTATCGTCCTGATATTTCGTTACTCTTTCCTCTAGTGTCCCCGCCTTTCACACCAGACACCCCTTAGGCAGATCTTGGTCCTAGCAACGGAACCATTTGTTGGCTTATATGGGCATGATCTAGGTTCGGAAGAATTATTTAGCCAAACAAATCCTGCAACTACCGGCCCTTTCGGTAATAGCCCACGAAGTGCGAATTGACGTCTCACCCGAGGTAGCAGGGGAGGGTGTTGGAACTAGGTTTCCGCACCCTGGGGATGTCTTGGATGTGGTTTGGGGCTTGTGCGCTATTCTGCAACCTCGCGCTATGCCAAATCCACGTAGATTAGAATACCCTTATTGTGCTTATTACAGATTGAATCACTTATTACTAGTTTGATCTAGTTAAAAGGGTCTTTAAGCAAACAATTATTACTTTTGGTTACTTCGCACATCAAGATTAACCCAATTCACATGTATTCAACCGTAGCAAATGCAGAAATCATAATAGTTCATTTATTATAAAATAGTAAAGTCACAATCAACAAAGAATTCAGAAGAAACTTATATTTATTATCAATGTTCAACAATACATCCAGATCCACCTTATGCACTCAGTTGTAGGGGTCCGCACACACAACTCCGAACTTTCCAAGCCTCTACGCATATAGCTGCAAGCCTCTACCTTTTACTCTACTACCTCAACTCAGACTTACAGATGCTTTCAAGCTATTGCCTTTAAGGACCCATTACATTCCATCTTTCAAAAAGAACTACTTTCCCTCATAGAGCCCCGCTCTATTTATACTTTCCCTTGGCCCGCGATCCCTCCACGTGCTGACTCTTTCTATTTCTTTACATTATTTTTGGGCGGACTACCCTTTGACTCAACCTACTATAGTTCTCGCTCCATGCTTTCTGCAGAGTCTTTTACCCTAATATTACCTACAATTCCAGGCTTCACACCCCATACTCATTCCGCGGGGCTTGCGCTACCCAACAATGTGCTCACAAATGGATGACTGGATGATCATGCACCTTTCACAAACAGATGATCCTATCAAGCCTTCCAACATACAAGTAAGGAGAAACGTGCTAAGGTAAGAGAAAGCGAACCAACAACCATCGAAGACTTCGCGTACCTTACCATGCGGAGGTGAAGTTGTGACAAACCATGAAGACATCCATCACCCAGCAACACTACAGATCAACATGCACTCTAGCAGCAACATTAATGTACCAGAACTATCATGTCAAGTCGTGTCATGAGTCATGTTGTCTACATCTCTATTGTGGGCCATGTTGTCAATCAATGTAATGTAACGTGGAAGTCCAAGAGACCCACTTGTTTTTCAAAGAGTCCTGTAAATTCAAAAAATCATGGGAGTCAAATAGTCATGAGGGTAATCAAAAAACCGCAAGGGTCAACTTCACCCTTGACTATAAATACCCCCTCATTTGTACATGGAATGGAGTATTCACCTAAGCTCCTCCCACATAGCCAAGAGAGACTATAATCTTTCCTTTGAAGAGTATGTAGTGGCTCCAATGCCCCTCACATAGGGTTAGTGATGTATAGTGTAACGATGTGTCTTGGAAGCTTTGCTTAATTCAGAAGCCTGCTAATAGGCCAACACGTTTTCACACATGTATTGCAACTGTTGTAAGACTAATCTTTAACACTTTTGATACATGTTTCTTTAACTTGTGTTCTACATTTGAACTATTTCACTTGTTGTAATACATAATCTATTAATGGAAATGTGTTTTATATGTCATTAATTATGTCTCCTTTATGTAGACTACTCTCTTAGACATTAGACAAACCTTTCACATAAAACTTGCTATAAAAAATGTTGCACTCGTGTGGACTAATCTACTGAGTGCTATACGCGTTATCTTCCATTTTGTGTTGTGACTATTGCATCCCTGTCAACTACTCCATCGGAAGTTGTGTACGTCCTTTTGTGTTGTGTGTTCCTGGCAGTGTTGGGACTACTCCCAGTCGACTTGGAACTCACTCTCACCCTCTCCCTCGATAGCAAAAGAACCATTGACACAAGTGACACTTACACTCATCGGGCACATGAACCTCACTTCTCAAAGACAAAGCAGGCCACTCCCCTATGCTGACAAGCAAGAGTAGAGGAAAATCCTTAAGATAATGGAAACCAGGCCATCGTACTAGATGGGACTCCCACACCAAATGGTGTGAGGTCTAGTTGGGACTTCATACCAGGGTGATCCCCTGAATGTTGGCGGATCCAACACCATCAACATTTCTGGCACTGGAAGGAGGGCCAAATGACAAGCTGAGTCCTCACATTTGTTTTGAATCTCTACATATCTATCATGACTAACTACAGAGTTTCTCTTCCGGTGTGTATATATTATGGAAACGACTTCCTTATCTTAGAAAAGCTTTCGGATAACTTGTGACTAAAACATTTGATGGTGGAGGCCATGTAGCCTTGGTTAGGCATGCAATTGGAATTGTAGGCTCATGCGAAGGACATGGAATATTTGAAGAGTACATGACCTGTGAAATGTTCATCTACACACTTCGAGGGCACCCCATGCAGTGGTATGCCACGCTGCCCGAAAAATCTATTCATCCTCTTACTCATCTAGTTGCAAAAATAGACCTTGCTTTCAATAAATTTAACCATAAAGCACTCGATCAAGAAATTTTGAAATTACAAAAAGCACCCAATGAATCCATTGACCAGTTTTACACACGCTTTTGTAATCTTGCATGCTGATTTCTGGAAGATGAATTTGATTGCGAATTTCTTTATGGAATATTTGATTATCTTCTTTACAAATGCAAACCCCACTCAACACACTTTGGTTATGGAGTTGCACAATCACAGACAGGCAAAATTGCTGTCTCAAGTGACTGTCCGCCTTCACCTCATCAAACGACTCCACAACTGTGGAGTGATGTGGGAGGTCATGCTCACACATCTGTTGAACTATCACATCCTCCCGCCCCACCTACTCTTGATATCTGCACAAACTTGGCCTAAACTCCTGTTGGTTGTCACGTGGATTTGTTCCATCAACCCCCATCCCTGCATTCTATTGATCCTTCGAATTGTACTGTCTTGTGTTCTTCCATTCTAGACTCCTCACCTGCTATGAACGAGGATCAAGTTGAAGACGGAATTGGTGTTATGCAACCAATCTGTGCCATCATTCATGATGAGTGTGTGCAGGAATCTAATGAGGAACCCATGGTGAAGGATGGTTCCCTTCTGTCCATGCCTCATCCGCTTTATCTTGACATACCTTGTGATTCTACCACTGTTGATTTCCCCTGTGAAAACTCATTTCCAGATGTTTCTACTTCTGATCATTCACAGGGCAGGTCAGATGTCAGCCTGTCATTACATGGCAGAGAGGTCACATCTTCCTCTGGAAATATGTCCAATACATCATCTGCCATTCCTGAAAACATAGAGGGTGAACATCCTTTCTTCTCATCTACCCATCTACCTCATTCATCAAAACAAAAGAAGATAGCATAGTGATCACCATACACCCATGTGGATGGGAGACCACCTACCATTTTAATTTAAATTTTCATTGTTTATTATATTTTCTTTAATTTTTTTGGTTTTTGGAGAGAGCTAATAGATTTTTGCAATGGTTTACATTGGTGGTTGGGAAGTTGCATACCAATCTAATGTTTATATCCTAACAATGAAAACCTCCACCCCATCAAGTGCAAAAATAACAATGAGAATGACCAATATCATACCCATATACGTAAAATAACAAAGAGAATGACCAATATCATACTCCTACAAACAAGGGAATTATAAATGGTAGGGAGGACCAACAACTTTAAGAGGGAAGTGAGCTATATCAACATGATAGAGTGAAACACAAAGAGTGCAAGGGATATTGGGCTTGTGGGGAGCCCACTAAAGCATTGTATATTAAGAGGGATCTATTTACCCTCTAGAATTATCAAACAATTGTCTACCCGATTAGCATAATTCACCCTAGTTAGATTTTGATGGTGTTGGTATCATTACGACAGGGACCATTATTTTGAACTACAACCTTCATGATTGGTCCATGGAGGATTGAAGGGAGAAATATACATTTAAGCTCTTCCCTTCCAAATGTAAAAGCATTGATGGTTGGCATGGCCACACAATCTAAAAAAAATAAAATAAAAATATGTAAAACTATTTAAATTACTTTTTAATGAAAGTTTATTTTATTTGTTAATCAATATAAATGACATATTTAAAATATAATTTTTATATATATTATGTTTATGAGTTGTTTTTATTAATTAATTTTTTACTTTATAAAAAATATAAATATTAAGTATAATATTAAATTTATTTAATTATCAATAATTATTAAATGGATGGGAGAGATTTTAACTTCCACATAATATTCTAGAATATTCTTAGTAATATTCACAAATTCAAAGTTTTTCTAAAGTAGTTATGTCAATTTTTTCTCTTTTAATTAAATTGATTAATTAAAAAAATGCATATGAACAAGTGTCATATGAAATGAGTTATGGTATTTTGGGCATGTGATATTGATATGTCTAATCCATGGCATTGTAAAAATCCTATTTATAAATTAAGAATATCTCTTGTTATATATTTTTATAGGTGTACATGTGTTTAACTTACATATTAATTATTTATAAATATTAATAATAATTTAAATAAGTATAAATAGGCCATAATTACGAAATAAAGGTTTCACAATTTTAATTTAATTATGAATAATTACTAGATGGTGGAGATTTCTAGAATATTGATAGTGATATATAAAAATAAAATATTGAGATTTATCTTCAAAGTAGTTATGTTATTTTTTTCCATTTTTATTGAATTGATTAATTAAAAAATATATATATCATATGAACAAGTTTCATATGATGTGACTAGTGGTTTTTTGGGCACATGGAATTGATAATCCATGGTATTAACCAATTTTATAGTAACCAAAGTCTATTTACAAATAATTATCTCTATAAGTAAAACATGTAGACAATTTTTTATAGTTAAAGATCTTCTATATATATATATATATATATATATATAAGAATTAGTTTTTATGATTTTTTTTTTCTTTAATTTTAGCGATGTAATAGGTATAATGAATTAAGTTATTTTAATGCTCATTATAAATTGATGCCTATCAATATTTACTAACCATTTAATTTACATAATGATACTAGTTTAATTAATTTATATATATATTTTTTTAATTTTAACAAAATATGAAATATATCATAACCAATATTTTAATATTTACATAAATTTAATACTTATAAGAGAAGCTTCGGGGTAAATCACATGAAAAAGATGCCGAAGCTCTTCTTATAACTATGATGAATCACAGAAGCCTCAATTCTACAAATTAATACTTCTCAATATTTATAAACCATTTAATTTATATAATTACTAAAAACTAATTTAATAATAAATAAACCATCAAATACTAGCTCAACCTTGATGTTGCCATATATATATATATATATATATATTCCCACTTTGATACCAGGGCTTTTCTTTACGAGACACCATGTATCGAGCAGCGTATGGATAGAACAAAAAGCTTGACATTGGGGTTGGCTACTCCAAATCATATTCCCTTTTCCACTCTACACGAGAAGAAATAGGAGTATGGTTGTTGATGCATCAAAGATCCTCCAGACAGGAGAAACAATTCAAGTTCAAGGTTGTGGTACTTCGAGGGTTCATAAGGATAAAATTTGATAGTGAAAACTATATTCTCCCTTCACATCAAATAAGGTTACATATAAATACATTTAGTTTTGTCTCAAAATAGGTAGACTATCTTGGACACACAACCACCTAGTTGAGGGAATATCTCAACCACCTAGATATAAGAACCCTAAGGAATAGGAACAAAATCCTTTACATGAAAAGTCACAACTAAGACAAGTAGGAATTACATTTTCCAACACTCCCCCTTAATAACTACTTGTCTTGATCTCAATTTGCAAAATCTAGTTGTGGTCAAACATAACAAAATAATATGTTGATGTCCATAGAGAGGAGCAACCATCCACTGGAATGCGCGAGTGCCAACCATGCAACCGCTAGTATACTAGGATTCCCTTCGCATACATGGTTATGTCAACCATTATAACTGCATACATGTACCTATACCTGTAAATCCCCCCCCCCCCATCATCATCATGGGTTTGATCGGATTACCTTCAAACATGCCAACAAGGGCTCTCAACCACCAAGGCTCAACTCAACCACCAAGAGAACTACGAAGGCTCAACTCTGCCATCAAGGCACTCAATTCAACCACCAAGGCTCACCATAGACCCAACTGAACCAGGCCCAGGGTTTTCTCGGCTCACCCTCAACCATGCTAAGGGTTTTGTTGGCTGACCCAAAACCATGCCTACAGGAATCCTTGTCCACTTCACTCTCGTACATCGTTTCTGGCTTACCACAAACCAACACTGCATAGTGGTTTCTGGCTGACCACAAGCCTATAATTACAAAGTAGTTTTAAGATTACCACAAACTTTATGGGAGTACATATGCATTATCAGGATTACATTACACACTCCAATTCTTGGAGTTACCAGGTACATACTTTACAGAGCCCACTACAAAACATCCTAGACTTTCTTACACTTAAAAATGTGTGACTCATAATACAACATAATATTGAGTCTATTCCACAAACACAAACAAACTTTCAAACCCATTTGGATCCTTTCTCGCTCATCCTGGACACACCATACCATTTATATGCTGGAACACACCACTGCTTTCCCACTTGAATATCATCGGCTATGTACTTTTGAGTGTCATCCATTAGAGTCGCAAATTCTAACAAAATGACTTCACATTGATGTATATTGATACCAACTTCCAACTCATATTCATCTTCACTCCTATCTTGCGCAAAGCTTATATTTCTATATTTATAAAATGTAAAGGCTAATAGAAAAATTATTAATATAGACTAATGGAGAGTCCTTTACCATGAGAAATCACTTTCGGTCATAATGAAAAAATATCGCAGTGTCACACATACTTTGACACATAGTATGGACAACGTTGAATCTCATCACAGGCACCAAACATGAGGTGTTCCACATTTTCTAGCAATAAGGGTATCTCCAGAAAGAAACCATTTGTGACAGTTCAGATCTCATCCTTGGAACCAATTCGATGCACATCAAACTGCCCATTAAATTCTGCAAAACAATCACTTTTTATTTGGTGCCATTCAGGTTGGATAATGCTCTCCAAACGATATGCACACTCTTCACAGATCCACGACTCTAGTAGCTCAATGCACAAGAAACACTCTGCATGCCACAATAGGCTCTCCACTGCCGACCAATTTAATTTGCAAAACTAGCCACAACAATGCTCCTCTGTGATACTCTTGATGAGCGACGTCACCTAGGGGATGAGTTTACACACCGATGGTGGTTCTTATGAGGATTCAAAGGTTGGAGACACGGTAAAAGGTCAGCCCATTGAAATCCCTCCTCAACCATATTCCTCAGCTCTATTGCACTTAACAAGCGACATCATAGCTTAAAATTAACTTACTGAAACTCTGCAGTAAACATTGAACATGTTTGTCATCGTCTCGCTCAGAACATTCCACTTTATTTTTATTGACATAGCCTTTACTACACATTCAACATCGACTTCAATGAGGAGGGATTCTTTCAACCTTGTCCATATCTTAGAAGCTAGAATTGTCATGGTTTCTCTCCTGACTATGGGGAGTTCACATACAGCATCTCATCTAAACTGTCTGTGAAAATAAAACTGAGATTGTTGGGTTGTTTTATATTCTTTCCACAACTAACCTACGTAATGAACCGGGGGATTAGAGGTGGGGCAGAGCCCCCCCTTCGTTGATCTGATTGCGCAGCGGGGGGCAGCAACCCCCCCTGTCTGAGGGGTTTGAGGAGGGCGGGTAGCCCCCCTCTACGGGGTTCGAGGCAGCGCCCCGGGAAAATTTTTTTTAGGACCCTATATTAGGTTGGGCGAACATACCTATGGTTTTCGGTCCATGGTTTTGGACACGATGGTTTTCAGTCCATGGTATTGGATGCTTCAGCATGTATAAATATATATTATAACATTGAAAGGATAATAATGAAAAATCAAGTTGGTAGTCCCGGTTTTGGGATCCAGGGGAAATCTCTGTGCATATGTGTTTTATGTGTTATGCTCTCACATTGTTTATTTTCTTTGTTTTAGAATTCGTATGCAAGTAATTTCTGTACAGGGTTGAAACCTACAGAGATCGAACAAAATTTGCCCCAAATATCACATCTGCAAGCTCATCAACAAAAAATAATAACTCCTTGGCTCTCCCAGGCTCCAAGACAATGATAGCCTTCTCACTGAAGGAGGGAATGACATATCTCTTTGCTTCATGTTCCACAGCTCCGCTTACAACAAATCACAACCTACCAACGATGAATTCCATGCACCACTGAACTCTGGCATCGAGTTTTTTCTTCCTAGCGAAAATCATGTATGTTTTCCTACAGACCTTATGTCACTCTAAGAAACTCCTTCTTCAACGATCAAAATTTGATAATCTATAACCCCATCCTTTGACTTGAGCACTCAGCCTCCACGCAATAGCTTCAATGATTTCTCTAATGACGCCTTAACTGTTGCAAAAAAATTCGCAAATATGAACACTCAATCCAGTGGTAAGTTTTCTCCAACTGGATGCATCTCTCCTTCCAGATAGTAGGAATAAAATATGGAAAAGTAAATAAAAAATAAATCGACAATCAAACACTAACCAAACTCTCTATTTCCCTTGGCCTGGGCCCAAAAGGACTCTGATACCAAGATAAAATTTGATAGTGCAAACTATATTGTTCCTTCACATTAAATAAAGTTACATATAAATACATTTAGTGTTATCTCAAGAGAGGTAGAGTGATACCAAGATAAAATTTGATAGTGCAAACTATATTATCCATTCACATTAAATAAGGTTACATATAAATACATTTAGTGTTGTTTTAAGATAGGTAGATTTTGTTGGACAAACAATTACCTGGTTGAGAGAATATCTCAACCACACACCAATTTAGGAACATCTAGATATAACAACCCTAAATAATAAGAAGAGACTCCTTTACATAGAAAGTCATAACTGAGACAAATAGAAATTACATTTTCCAACAAAAAACCCGCAACTTTGAAACTATTTTTTTTGTAAACATTGTAGAGATCTTTGTATTTACTTTTCTAAGAAGAAATTTTTACAACCATGTCCTCCCAAATAGTCACCTTCCCGAAGGAATCCAGGTGACCACCGGTCAACATTATACCCAATCCAAAATTTAAATAATTTCATCAGAAACTATCTACCTCTCGATAGCGTATCTTTACTGTCTTTACAAAGAATAACAAAAATTACTTATTTTCTTCATCTAAAACAGTTCAAAGACAAAACACAGACTCTAAGCTAAGACTAATCCTCATCATAGGATGCAATTGGAACTAAAGCCTTGGCACCAAAACCTGGAGCTTTCACCCCAGAGCTTGGAAGCTCTCATTCTTGTGTCAGTTTCCACTTTATCTCTGACAGAGTTTGCTCAATCCGACCCAGTGCGAGATTATTCCTGTAGGTTTGGATCTGTATGGTCGCAAGATCTTTTAGTATTTCCACCTAGACTGGATATAGCTCCTTGCTCCTTTCCTATTTGTCCAGTACTTCTCCTACCATGTGTTCTTGGTGGAGAGTCATGGCTCAAGCTACGACGTGTTTCATGATCCAATATTGTTGCAGGGTCTTTTTCTAGAGTGATTGCCTACCGTTTGATGTCCTCGGGTCCTGCAACATTCCTTCCCATTCTTCCATGGGTAAGTCTCTGCCCCTGATGTTGTTTCTTAAATCTCTCTCCCAGCTCCAAATTTGATCTCTAACCTCCTTCTGGTTTTCCTCCATGTAGGAGTCTAGATTTTATTCATTTGCTCTCCATCAAGCTTCTTGCCCTTTTTATTTCCTACGATGTTGCTGCCTTCTTCTTTTTTAATTGTCCTCTTACTAGGCCTGGGAGCCATTCTTCTTTTCTTTTGATCCTTAGCTCTTTTTGCCTATTACTTTTCATTCTGGTTCACAGTTTTGCCCTGTTCTGGGTCTAGACCTACCATAGAATAAGCACAATTGTCAGTCTTATCAATTAAGTTTGCATTTTTATCCAGGGAATTTCTGCCTCCCCTCTTATTGATTCCACTTCTGCATTTTCCCACCCTCTGGGGTTCTTCCCTCTAGTTTCCTTCCCTTTTAGGCATGTCTATGGCCTCTCTAGTTCTTTTGGTTTTCGAGTACCCTTATTTACTTAGACTTGCCCTATTCCTACTAAAATCCCATTCTTGGATCGAGTGCTTTATCTTTCTCAAGAGATCTCTCCTCATGTGAAGTGGGTTACAGACCCCTTTCCCAGTTATGGGTCTTGCAGTACAGTTAGTCAGATTATGTCTAATTACATTTTTTCCCCTCTCCATGAGGTGCCACTCCTTCCTCCTTTGGTTTTGGATTTTCCCATCCCCTCCATCGTTGTTCAACTCAATATGCATTCTTCCTGGACTATGATTTACCAGGAATTCAATTTTAAGGTGGGAATCTTGTGAATTTGGGCCCTGCGAGCCCTTGCTCTCCCACTCCTCACCCTTACTTCTATCTTTCTCTCTAGCCATGGCCTCCAGGAGCTCGTTAATGTAAAATTATTTCATATCTCTAAGATTTCTACAATGATTTATATTATCAACCTAGTTCTGCATAACATTCTTCATTCCTACTCTATGTTTCAGACTGGTTATTTCTTCATAGAGTGGGGTAAGAAGTGTCACATACCCTTTTACCATCCTGCGCTTCCCTGCAACGTTCTACTCCCGCTTGTTGTCTGTTCTTTCATTCTCACCACCTTTCTCCTTACTCGTCCGCATGCAAAGTGCCTGTTTTTCCTTTTCCTTAGGTTTTATCCCTTTTCCATTTCCCCTTAGTGGTTTTACCACTAGCTGTCCTCCCTTCCCTCCTTCCTTGGCACGCCTCCCATCTCGCCTGCCTTGGGAAGCTATCCTTCGGTCCCATGCATTGTCCTTCATTTATTCTTTTCTCTCCTAGCTGCTCTTGCCGTCGGGTTGTTGATTCCTCTCTGCCACTTGGCATTGGTATGTTGCTCGTCCTTAGATTTCCTGTCCTACCCTTTCCTCTTCCATTCCTTTCCATATTTTCCCCCTTGCACTCCGGGACTATCGTTCCTCTACCCCCCTTCGTCATCCTACTCAGCTCCATCCTTGTGTCTATACTGTGTTGTTCTATTTTTGACATGTTATGTCCTCTTTGCATCTGCCCTTGTCCTTCTCTGCTCCTGTCAACTCCGAGCGAATTTTCTAGATGCTCGCTTTGGCACCTATCTTGTTCTATTATCTGAATTAATTGTCCCATTTTCTCTTTCTGATGAAGCTCTTCCATGCTCACATCTAGTTGTTTCTCTCCTTTCCGGCATCCCCAATTCGCAAGGAGGTCTGCCATAGCGTTTCCTTTCTGCTTCACATGAGACGGTATGATGTATGCTACCTTCCTCAATTGCTGGCTTATTTCTATTACTCTCCATGCAGTCTGCCAACTTTTGCTCAGTTTTTCTGCTGATACTCCCTG
Organism: Pinus taeda; assembly: GCA_000404065.3. Lineage (NCBI taxonomy): Eukaryota > Viridiplantae > Streptophyta > Pinopsida > Pinales > Pinaceae > Pinus > Pinus taeda. The sequence goes on along the minus strand of APFE031271347.1, from coordinate 519,634 downwards.
TTGAACTGGTAAATCCCCTCTGCGGACAGAGGCGATCCCACTAGCCCAACACGGGTCTAGCAACAATCACACACACTACACTCAGGTTCCTAATTGCATAAATCAAAGATCGATCAGAATGATCTACCTGGAATCCAACGTTAGTTGTTGTAGAAGAAACGCCGCTCCCGTCCCTTAGCTTTGGCTGGTCACAATCCTTACGCTCCACGTAAACGGACACCTGCACAAGCAAAGAACGATACAAACACAAGCGTAAAATCCAGTATATGCAATTATATATCGGTCAGACAAAATATAACTCAAATACCATTAGAAGACACATGAGTGGAACCATAATGATAGTCGTTCATTAATCAGTAAAAACAGAGAAAGATTACAACCAAAGGGTTCTGACGTTGAACCTCCTCTGACTGGGCAAGCAGCTAAATATGCCTTGCAAAGTGACCTCTTCTCTCTCAATATTTTGGCAGCATAACCCCTCTATAACTCTCAATTCTCACTATCAATCTAGCATAAACTTGGCACTCACAATAGCTCTAAAAAAACTAGTTGGTTTAATGCAGGGTGACAGTCATTTATAGATGGAGGAGGAGGAAGTATGCATTGTATCCGGACACCTACTGAAGATTTGGCATTGTCCTAGAATAGCCACTGAACTTGGTTGTCATGGGTAAGAAGATGACACTCAACCACTTCCATGAGATTTTTCCCCAGAGAACTGCATGAGCAATGAAGGAAAAAACACTTCAGTGTGTGCTGGCTAAAAATCATAACCAAATTTGGGTGGCGCGGGCTTTGTTCTGTGACAGAGCGTCCATGGGCGCGTCCTCTTTGGAGGAACTGACCCATTGGCGTGGGTAAGACACTGTGGACCCGTGCTAATGGAAAAAAGATCTTTTAGGCTAATCTTCAAAAGGTGTCTTCAGGGATTTTGAAGTTCATACTTAGGAGAATCCAATGCAAGTGTTTTTAAGTTGTGTCACTGGTCACAGGTCCATGAATGTGTCCTCCAGTGTGCGAAAGCAGGGGTAACAAGGACGGTGACCAACGGTGACAAATTACTGCGTAACACTAGGGTACACAAAGAGTTCCAAGTTGGGGAACATGTTTATTTATGGATTAAACACAAGATAAGTTCCTTAAGATTGGGTCATGTGCGTAGTTAGCACATCGGTTTTGTGGACCTTTTGATATCCTTGAAAGGATTGGAATAATGGCCTATAACCTGACCTTACCTCCATCAGTGAACTTCATAATGTTTTCCATGTTTCTTTGATTAAAAGATATGTACAGGATTCTAATCTTGTGATTGGTTGGTTTGTGCTAAAGGTGGAACTAGAGGGATATTTCCAGCGAAAGCCCCTATTCATCCTAGATTGGAGGAGCATAACACTCCATAATAGAGCAATAGAGAAAGTAAAAGTGTAGTGGATCCATGCAGTGGAGGCACTTTCGGCCCGAGGAATCCACTTGGGAAATGGCTGACTCAATGAGGGAAACCTACCTCTTTTTGTTTGCTAGTTAAGCAAATGTATATATGTAATTGTAGATATTATGCAGAGCTATGTATATAAAGCTCCATAAATAGTATGATATTGTTTAAATCATGTATTTTGTATTGCATATGAACAAAAACACCAAGGATGGTGTTCCCCCAAGGGGGAGAGGTTTGTAACAACCCAAATTCTTAACCTCATGTATGCAATGTAAATACTTTTATAAAGGAAATATGGGTTGAGTTATGGGACACCGATTCTAGAGGTTGAAGAGGCTAATTGCTTGGGATTTCAATTGTTTTGATAGCTAAGGAGGCTGGTACGTATGCACTCTAAAAGAGCTGGAGCATGACATTAAGAGGAGGTTGGACTGAAGGACAAGGGCCATGATTCCTTGTAGAAAAAGGCAAGAAAGAGAAGACAACGCCATTGAGCAGTTATGCCATAATGCGTAAGAGAAGAATGAGTTGTTGGGTTGCAATTATGAGACAAGAAAAGGGGAGAATACATGGCATGACCCCACATGCCAAGAAGGTACTGAATAGCCTGTTGAAAGACATGGGAAGAATCACCGTGGATGAGAGGAAAAAGAAGAGAGGGACACATTTGAGCAGCACTAGGGGGAAGAGGGAAAAAATAGTAAGGGAGGAGAAAATTTTTGGTTGGTAAGGAGTTAGGGAGCAAATCACTCAAGGTGGGGAAGAAATTGCATCTTGATTCCCTAATAGCCAAAGGGTGGAAATGGTGATTCTCGAAAAATCGCGAAGGGCTGGGGTGGAGGAATTATTCCTGGAAAAATTCCTAGGGGATTTTTAGATGATTTCCTTGTTGTATGTTTGATTTTGTTGTTTTATGGAGTCTCCAAGTTGGGGGGAGATAACTAATCTCTAGATTCCCTATGCTTTTGCTGCTTGCAGCTCAGTTGGAGGGTGGAGGTGGACAAGCCTCTAGAGTCCTTGAAGCAACTAAATATTGCGTTTCAACCTTTGAGAAAAAGACCCTTCAGTCTCTTGAATTTGGCTCGGGGTTGATAGTTTCAAGTAAGAACTGGATGCAACTATCTACAGTTAGGTGGAGATCATTCTACAAGACTTAATTTCCTAAGAGTTCCCAAGATAAGTGTTATTATGTAATTGCAATAATAATAATTGTATGTTTGTGTTTCTAGACTAAAATGGTTTATGTGATTATATTGGACATGGTTTATGTTCTTACTATTTATATAATTGACTAACATGTTGCTACCACTGATCTAAAGGCATGGGAATAACGTGTAAGAATATTGGTTATGTTACAACATTATTAGCATGAGCACTCTTCTTCTTTATTACAATATGTTGATTTTGTTGACTTGAAGCTTGCGTTGTCTTGTTGTGTTACAAGGTGGCAGTATGGAGGATTTCCTCTTTTATCCTCATTGACCTATTATTTTATACAATATCCATCTTCAAACCTTCAATGATGCAAACCCTGGTGTTAGGTATGTACATCCATGTCATTAAGGGCTCAGTTTAATAAATTTACATTCGGTGTTGTGTGAGGCATGGCCTCATGAGCTTGAATGAATTGACTTAAAAGTTCTTGTATTCTATACAAATATGCATCCTTGCTAAGTGCTTGTTAATGTTGTTGTCTCAAGCCTAAGTGTGTTGTCTCTGCGCGGAGATGGCATGGAAAATCCTTGCTTACATCACTGACTTTAGCGATGGTGATAAACTTGATTGGAACTCCATAGTGGTAATTCATATGTTGGGGAACTTCTATTATTAAGTTTCTTGGAATAAATGTACAACCAAATGAGATGATTTCAGGTTTATGTTATTGTTGGTTAATCGATGATTATCTTGTTCCATGCTTGTAATCAGACTTAACAAGATAATTCTTTTTTTCTTTAAGTATTGTTGATTCCTTTGCATCCATTTGGGCATCATATGAATTTTGGTCATCGTTTTAAGCTTGTCGTGTTGGTTGGACCTTTACGAGGGGCCTTGGGATCTCTAAACTGAGATTGACCCATTCCCATAAGTTATTGAGGAATGAAGGAGTTCACAAGTATTGAAGGGTTGAATGGAAAATTCCATGTTTCACGCTTTCGTGTTTCTGTCGTTAAACACCTTCAGGGATGATCTGGTCATAAGATCGAAAGGGGAAACACCAATGTGCACTTCATGTATCCTTAATAAGAAATGTTTGAGTTTTGGTGTGGGTATAAGCATCTGCAGAACCACTGTGGCCAATCCATGGTCAAATGCTTTCGCAAATGACCCAGGCAGAAATGCCTTATCCTTAGCCTCTTAAACCTTATATGTGGTCGCGACAGAATTTACTAAGCCAAGTAAATGCTAGCTCCAAGGCTAGATCAATGGCCATAATACCACAACATATCTCAATGCAAGCCCAGTGTAATGAGCATCCAAGATTAAGTGGTGGAGGCAATCGATAGTTGCACAAGTTTTCGGGATGATGTAAGCTCGAAGGGGCCACATCTCAAAAGCCCACAAAAACTCGCTCAAAGGGAAGAGTTGGACTGACAAGGAATGGGATGAGTTGGAAAAGTCATCAACTTGACATCAGTGGGGACTAATGGAAAGCATTCATAGTACTGGGGGGAGGGCCCTCCAAGGCACGTAATCCTGAAGGCTATTCCCCAGAAGTATAGAGAGGAGCACCCACATGAACCTGACTATAGCAGAATACAAACGTGCCTAGTAGGTTAAACATTGGTGTAGAATTGCAAAGCCATAAACAGGTTAGCTCGATGGGTCAATCCCATAGAAAAATATCAAGCACACAATTGAAATGGATGGGTAACAGAGCCTGAGAGACGAGAAGTTTGGTGGCAAGTTACGATCATGAGGGGTCGATAACATATATGTATGTGGTGTGGTAGGCAAGAAAGGGGTTATATCCATGTGGCTGAGATGATAATGTGGTGCTATCTATTTCACCAGAATGGAAATGATCACACCTCTTAATCCGAAGGGCGGATTAAGGTAAATGTTTATATCACCAGAATCATCTTAAGGAGATGAACGCAATGGTGTTGTCAAAATTGGACTTAAAGTGAGTTGAATAGATTGAAATTTTTAAACCCCGTTTCCATAACGACACCTTGGATCTTGGGTCAGTATACTAACCACCCCCTCTTAATCGTTGTTATGGTGATGATTAGGAGAATTTGATTACATTATGTAATGTCCCCTACTATAATTAACTAGTAATTTCTTGATTTTCTACCATTCTGACATTTTGTCAAACATTTTTTAGGTAGCCATTTATTCAAACACTTCATAAGTAATTAAGTATGAAGGCAATACCAACAATATTACCACATGTAACTTGTAAAAAAAAATATTCTGGCATAATAACAACTTAGCTAATACAAATAAAATTCACATTAACAAACTTAGCAATTGTTTATTAAATCTGATCATGAAATTACATGTTGGGAAACAAAATCAATTTACTAGGAACTTGGCCAATGACATGATTTTTTTGTGTAGATGGAAATGTTGATATGCCTTGAAAAACTGTTGTAAATTACCTTGCTGTAATAGTTTTGTGGAGGTTGTTCTACCCTCCTTGAGATACCATGTCCCAACAATGATGGCTTGAATTTTTCGAGAGAAAAAAAAAAGATTTGGGGCGATAAATCCCTTTTGAATGACCCACACTAAACCCTTAAAATTTGTTGATATAATGATGAACTTAGCATTCCTTGTCTTCCAAAAATTATCAAGTGCTAAATCAAACCAGAAAAACCCCTTGAATTGCTGATAAATATTGAAACACCCTCCCAAAAGTGTCACAAACTGAAAAATAAATGGTACGACCTCCTTATTTGGCTCCCATGATCTCTAAATGTATGACAACTAAAAAATGTTGGAGCCCAATAGAAGACCTAAGTGATCTTCCCCTTTGACCAGCTAGGGTGGATGTGTTCCACCACCGAAACCAATCTCACTCATGGGTTTCACCGTCTATACACATAAGCTACAAGAGCTCTTTAAATTGATTTGAGAAAATAATCAAAAGAACCATCCCTATGAGTGAGCTCCAATCTCTCTCTTATCATTAGAATACCTATTGACGATAAATAATCCCTAAGGCTAGGGTTGAAAGCATCAACGGAGCATAATAAATCAATTAACAAAGAACACCCAATCAAGCATTCCAAACATTCAAATTATTAAAGTTGGACTTAGGAACATACCTAAGGTTTCTACGTTTGAAGATGTTCCCATAGGGTCCAAACTCTATGCTTCCTCCAAGATGTGCATACCTACAAATATGCATAAGAATATGTTATATCATCATAAATAGAAATTTAGACTATCGTTCATAAGATGACAACATATGTCAGGAACAAGACATGAGCTTCTTTATTGATGAATAACAATAAGTAAAACATAGATACAATCTAATCCAAGCCAAAGGCATTGACGAAGCCTTCCTATGAATCTGTATAGCCCGAGCCATGAAGACAACCTCTCTAATAGATGCAAGAAGATGCTCGACAAGAAGAAAAATCATCTCTGCAAAGGAAACCAGGGTTTCCTGGAGACTAGGAGTGCAGGAGGCATAGGAAAAGAAGACTAGATCTGGGAGAAATAGAGTATAATGTCGTTATATCTCTTTTCTTATGAATTAGGCCTACCCAAGCAGTGTATATATGCCACCTCAAATTGGTTACTTCAATTAGGCCACAAGCTCCTATAGGTGGGCTCTCGGTAAAACAAATAAACTCTGCTCAACAAATAACATTTTATTTTATTTTTTCAAATTTAAATATGTATACATGGGTATAGTGTTCTAGGATCCACGTATGTACGCGTTTTTGTGTGGGCAGGGTCGCGTATGGAATTTGAAATATAGTTTTTTTAATATAAACTAAATTCTGTAAGGGTAAAGGGACTTCCCAATGCCATAAAAGAGCATCATGTCTACAATAGTGTTGAATGATGCTATAAAAATACCATGTCTCACTTGCTCAATTAAATAAAATAACACCTTGTTAGTTTAATTATTCACCTTTATAATTTTTCTTTTCTCCTAAGTGACATTAACTAATTAAATTAAGCAATTCTGCTTTTTAGCGACTGTAGCCTACAAGAATAAAATAGGCTGCTAAGTTGATTCCCTTGAGTGATCACTTGAAAAGGGACATTACAATTTAATGGAAGCTTTATTACCCCACCCCCCGACCCCCCGAAAAATGCACACACACTTTGCACTTGATTGTGATACTAACCCTCAAATGGAGTGTTTTGGGATGTTCCACCTACAATTTTAAGTTTTTTCTCTTCTTATGGAGGTTAGAGGGCCATCCTACTTTTTTGCATTAAATATTGTATGCATATTGCGTGGTATTAGATTTTAATGGAAGTTTTATTACACACATACAAATGAGGAATGCATCTTGTACGTTAGTGCATCTTGTAATATTTAGTTTTGAAATCTAGTATATTTAGTGTGAGATAGATTAATATGATCTTTAATTGTAGCTCTTGGGTCATATAATAATGCTTTTTCCATTGATTCTAGAAATGTCAAGGTGTGTGGCATAAGAAAATCCATTAATGTACATCGGTATCTTATCTTGATAAGTATATCTATATGGATGTGATGGTTGTTGATCTTTCAAGTAAATAGGGAATGCCACTTTCCATGGAAAAGGTTACCACATTAGGTGGAAACATTCACTTGGACTTATCATATGCTAACATTTCCATATTGAATTATCATTGTGTCAAGTTTTACAAGAAACAAGATCTCAAGTTCAATGTTGAAAATCCAATATAGCTTGTGAATGAGGTGAAGTGTTTTTATCCCAAGGAAAACCTAACATGGAAGTTCTCAGGTATTTCCTTATATTTATGGATGGTACCTACTTGAGTTGATAGGGACATTAAGTGATGTATTCAATAAAGAAAAAAAAACCAATGAAGCAACCTTGATACATCTTGCATGAATCTTAAATCACTCAACCACTCTAACTATACCATTAGGGAACAAGGTGTTATAATATGTGTTATAGGTCATTTTGTCACATTTGGTCAATAGGCCTTCAAACATGATCATTCACATCATTTGAACACTTTTTCATCCTCCCTGCACAAATCCCTAAGTATGCCTCTCTCATATCCTTGAGTTTCTACCTGAAACTACCTCATTTTAGTCATTTTTAGGACCAACACACCTTGGCCCCTCATTGCCCCTCATTGGCTAGCGTTGACTACAAGGTTGTCCTACTCTGGAGCTGCGTTGATCACCTGTAATTTTCCCTACGTTGGGGGTGTGTTGATTCTATAAATTCGGGAAAACAAAAAATAATCTTGAAGATTCCTCTTTCAGAAGCTTTCAGGATTTGTTGTAACTATTTACCTTGGATAAAAGTCTTGAATCCTATCCTATCCTACCTTGGAGTTTTCTTCCCTTATCCCTTTAGCTCATCCTCCCATCAAGAGTGGACCTCAGGCCTAGATTGGTAAAATGATAAGAATTCATGAACTACCTCCCTCATTTATATATTTACAACCATCCATAGGTGAGTGGTTGGATTTTGGAGATTGATTCTAGCATTATGTTGTTGTTGTGAAAGACATCATTCCATGCATTAGGGTGACTAGAGGTGCACTTTTTGGCAAGGAAAGGGAAAATCAACTTGGAGGAGCTATTCTACAATATCAATGCCTATTTTTGGTTGTAACTCACTCCATTCCTATTTAATGCAAAGAGATCTATGTTTTCCTATATATGATGTTATTATTTCATGTATTTCAATACCGTGTTGATCTATTGAATAAAGTGATTAGAGGATGCTACACAGATCTCATAGATCATTGCCTCGTGTTGTTTGATTGTGTAGTTTCTAATTATAGCAATCATAGCTAGGATTGGAGCATACAACCCAAGGAAGGAGCGAAGCAAACGACATATTATAGGTAGGATTCATCCCGTTATCTATTTACATTAAGGAAAACATCAACTTCTTTGTCTTTTTGTTGTTCTAGGTTAGTCCACCAGGCCTAGGGAAGATATTTTTGTCAGTAGTCAAAGATTATGTATAAAGAATTGGTGCCCACACTAGGGATCGATGTATTCCCTTAGTGGTTTCTTTGTCCATTGTGCTTGTCTTCTCCAGTCAAGAACAAACCTAGGAATACCCTTCACTAAGTTTCAATTGCAATTTTTGTGTCGAAACCTTGTATACCTTGACCAACACACCCTCTAGTCTAGAGACAGAGAATTGCACCCCAGTTGAGCCTTCTTTGTTGTGCCTGCATTGCAAAGCACTAGTGCCTCCTTTGCAATTAAATTGGCCCCTATTCATACACAAATTTGATTTTGTAATGATTTTCTCTCTAATTAGCCTTCTTCTAGCTTCTCTTCCTTGAGTCTTTGAGTGTCTTGTGGTCACTCTGAAGCATCCATTTGGTTTTCTTTCATTTTTTAGTGCCTTTGTTAAGAATTTGTTTAGATATTCATTTGATCTTATCATTAATTCATTTGCAAACTGATTTTTGTTTGATCATTGAGTACTTAGATGAATTGATGTTTTAGTCATCATTCTGAAAACTTTGTTTGAATCAGTGATTAAACTTTGTATCTTAGTTTTCATCATTTTAAAAAATTAAATGCTTTGAAAAGAAAAATCTTTGCATTGGCATTTAGGGTTTTGTGTGTGCATCAATATTGGAATAATTGCATTAAAAGTGAACTCTACTTTGCACATTGTTTGTTGCATACTCTTTGTCCCTTCCCTACCCTTAGATAGATTTTCATTGAATGAGAAAGATTGCATTTCTTCATGCTAGTTTTCATTTTAGGATATTCTAGTGAAATTCGCAGTGAGCCTCAAAATTGAAACTTAATTGAAGACAAACATTAAAATTTATTGAATCAACCTAAGGAGAATTTGTAACATTAACGCAAACACTTAGAGATCTAGGCTAGAGACGTGTTCCAGTGTCATTAAACGTAGGATTTATCATTGTTTTCCAGTGTTATATCCCGAGGGTGAAATCTTGTTCCACGTACGTAAGTGTGTAGGACCGTTCTCCATGTACATTTTTGTATATTGGACGGTGCTCCACACATCAAAAGTATATGGGAATGCTTTCATCGAATGATTAAGCATTAGACAACACTACTATGGAATACACTTCCACATACCATCAAGTATTTTGCAAGTCCTCTATAGGTTGTTATCCTTGCCATAGGTAACTGAGTCGACTACCTTGTATACAGTGACACACCAAACACAACATTCAGGGAGATTGCCACATGCACGTTAAGTCCTTGGTTTTCCAAGGTGTATATTGCATTTCACGGTTACTTGCTAATCCTTTATGCCTAGATTACCCTCTTTTTTATCTATTTATTTTATTAATTTCTAAAATTTTCTATCCAACGTGGAATAATAAGATCCCCCCCTTTGTCGTTCATGTAGAATGAAAAATAATCCTCATCTTCCACCAGAGGCTACTCCTGGCCATTGCTAGAAGCATAAGAACATGCAAATTACCGAATCAGCGAATTCAGGAACTACTTCTGGTCCTCCTCCTAAATTTGATCGACGAGAATTATCTTTCCCTTTGAGTACTAATCCTAAGATTACCTTTAATTTTTTCGGTGATCTAACACAATCAAAACAGAAGTACCTAAAACCTTATGTCCTGAGGTTATTGAGTGATCAAGTGCTCAAGTTTATACTAAAATATCAAAGTGTTAGAATCTTATCAAACTCATCTTCAGATTGAAGAGCTCGTCATTCTGAATCTAACGATGTGAACGACACTCAAATCTGAGCTTGTATGCAGAAGTTAAAGCAAGTCAAATTTCAGGGTTGACTTGATGACATGGCAGGATTGGATGACATAGCAAAGCCCTTTATTGAATGAGGAGGTGCCAAGTGGTAGGCCAAAATCGGCCCCCACATATTGCATATCAGAGCAAAAGATAGGTCAGCGTTAAAGAATCGGCCCTCGGTGCAGAGCAAGTTGCGATGTGATATATCGTAATCGCATATCGCACATTATACCCGCCGATATATATATAGATAGATAGATATTTCGATTGCGATTTGCGATGGGGGGACTTTCGGACCCGATATTCTTATACGCTGTATTTTATAACCATAGTAGGTCTACTGCTATTGTAGTATATGGAATTTGATATCCACCGAGGGAAAGTGTCAATTGCGATAGGACCGTCGGATGCGATGTTTTATGCATTGAGATTTATAATCCCGATAGGTCCATGTTATCGTAGAAAGCAAGTTGGGTTGGCACACCAAAGGTTTAAGCACCGATTGTGATTGTGATGGGGTTCTCAGATGTGATATGTTATATGTTGTATTTAATAATCCTGGTGGGTCCGCAAAGCACTTGATGTAAGGGTATGTATGCTGATGGACTTCACCAATTGTGGTATCTGACAGGGCTGCGAAACTGTAGCCTTAACCGCCAGACCACCATTCCGCATGTGACCACTCAACCCTTAACCGCGAGATAGGCAGGAAAGTTGGCAAGACCAGTGATTTCGGCTGAACTGTCAGTTTTAACTGCGGATAATGAATTTAACTAGAAGTAAGCCAGATTTGGAGGAGAAAATTGTGGAAATACTAGCAAAAGTCATAACTAAGGCAATTTTCGACCAAATGGGTTGAAAAAAGAGGTTAGATCGCCATTTTTGGACATTCTAAACTCATTGAGACAACTTGCAGAGGCATCTGAGCATTGTAAACACACTTTTTTTTTGTAATTTGAGCATAATAGAGAAGCCCAAGACATTGGAAGTTGGACCAAGGAGACATATCCCAGGAGGGATGAACTCCTTTATCATGTGCTTGTTGTGCATTGTATTTTGATGTTGTTCAACATATGTTTTTATGTTAAATTGTTTATAAAATTTACATAAGAAACTCTCATGGGAATCAGTTAATTAAGCAAAAGTATTGAATCCTTAAGCAAATGATAAGATCTTGGGTTTTACTTTGAATGGGGAATTAGCACAAAATTACTAATCTGCTCCATTTCAGATCAAGCTGGTGTCCACTAGTACAAAATGACTAATTAGTTACTAAAAAAACAACTAAAAATTGCATATAAATGACCATTTTTCAGTCTGTGACCAATAGTAACTAATTTCCAGTATCTTATAATGTGACCAACTTTTAGTCATTTTAAGCTTAGTCATTAATTGGTTTCCTCAATTTTACCATCTAGTAGTATATTTAATCATTAATTTTTCATTGGTTTAGTCATTAATTGTCACAATTAATGACTAAATATACAATAAACTATATTACTATATGAATCCTCGAGAAAACCAATCAATGACCAAAGAAATATGACCAAAATGTTGGTCATGTTATAAGATATTGTAAATTAGCTACTAATAGTCATATATATGCAAATTTTAATCATCACTTAAAACCAATTAATGACCAAAGAAATATGACTAAATTTTAGTCGTGTTATAAGATACTGTAAATTAGCTACTAATAGTCGTATATATGCAAAATTTAGTCATCATTTTAATAAAAAAATCATCATTTGCAGTAGTCATTTATCCTTTTTTAATATTTTCATAAATGATTGATTTAGTAGTTTCTATTCATTTCATTTAATTTCATTCATAATCATTATAAACGACTAATTTAGTCATATATTCATTTTATTCATGTTAATAATTAATTAATATAAACTATCAATTTAGTAGTTTTAGATTGATTTTATGTGTTCACTATTAATCAACATAAATTAATTAGTATGATTTTGCGAATAAATTTTAAAAAAATGCCATGCAATGTGCATGTTTATCTAATATGATAACGCAAAGTTACATATGTTAATTACAAGACTAAATAATATCAAGTGAATAAAAATAATTTCAACCATATAAATTTTATTATATAAAATATCAAGTATTACAATATGAGTTTCCAACTTATTATCAGTTGGACTACAATTTACACATGAAATATTGTTTCATCATTTCAAAACATTTTCATTGTGTTTCCAAAGCATTGCAAGTGAATTCACCAACTCTGAAGGCTTGACCATCAGTCTCTATGAGTGTGTCTTATGCAAGATATTGTCTCTAAGGGTATCACTAGATAAATTCTCTTCTCTCTCTCAATTTGCATTTGTCGCTCCAGTGTTATTGTTCTCCTCTTTCTTCAATTGTTGCTTCTTACCATCAATATTGAGTTCCTTCCTGAAAATGAAAGAAGATACAATGAAAAGTATAAGACATGAAAGACGATGAATACTTGAATATAAAATAAAGTAGACTATCGAAGATTTATACGACATATACCTCAACATTCGATAGTGGCCACTATGTGGCTAGATGACCTATATAAATAAAGCAAATAAAACGTCACCATAGAAAATAACACCTTAAGAACTTAGCTTTCAACCTTCAACAAAACATTAGGCATGATCATACCAACTAAGTTACATGTTAAAAATATCAGCCAATAGATAACTTGTGAAAACAAATGGGGAAAAAAAAAATATCAGTGTAAAAAATATCCTTATTGCTTGTTCTAAAAGAGTCATGTTCCTTAAATTTGGATATTATTTTTCCCACAGTAAAAGTTCATCGCTATTATGACCTATGTTTTTAGGATCATGGGATTGATTCAGCATCAAATTGGATTGTGGAGACAAAATGATTCAACTTTCCAAGATGAGTACCTCACTTGGTTGAATGAAGGTGCTAACTGTGAGTAGTTTCAAAACCTTAGGGAAGCAGAATACTAAGGTCTAAGAAAATACATCACCACTTGTCCACTGAAAGAAAACATTTTAATCCCACAATGGATTCTGGGAGTACATTTCGTTGGATGGATATCACACTCTGAAAGATGATTGTCTAATACAATGAGATGTGTACATATATTGTCACAATGCCCCTCACAGTCAGACCCTATAGTTGTGTCCTATAATATTAATCACATTATACTATTTAATTATAAATTGTGACTATTAGATAATTATTAGTTTGAATAAGTAGTCTCAAATTGTGTTTTTAGTATTTTTGTATACATGAAAATATTCGGAAAAAAAAAAAAAAAAAAAAAAAAAAAAATAAAATAAAAATAAAAATAAAAATAAAATATAAAATAAAAATAAAAAATAAAAATATAATATAAAATAATAATAATAATAATAATATAATAAAATAAAATTAAATTATATCTATATATATATATATATATATTATATATATATATATATATATTATATATATATATATATATATACTTTTTGTGATTATTTAATTTCGAGTGAATCTAAACACACAAGAAATTATGGTGCCTTTGTGTTTCTCTAGCAGTTATCCGCTCATTGTACAAATTTCTCCCATGTTGTCTAAGGCTTTTGGTGAATTCCTCTTTGATTATGTCCAATGCCAATGCAATGGACATTTAACATCGATGTTTTTCTAAGCCAAAAGAAAGCTCCACAAGTAAAAACCAAAAATTAGCCTCAAATATATTATTGGGGGCCAAAATGCAGTAATTAAATGAAAAGCCAAGAAACACTGCATGTTAATCATCTTCCCTTTAATATTGATTAATAATTTATATGCATGATCATGTAATAATAAAATATCAAGTAGGGACATTTAAAGTTAGTCATCCATCAATATCACCTTTGAGAGTGCTTAGTAGTTAATACTTCTTATTACACACACAGTAGATCACCAACTTCAAGGATAGCAATATAAACCCAACAAAAACGAAATTAAAAGAAATGCTAGAAAGTCAAATGTGACTAATCTTGAGTCAAGAAAATACCAAGCTCTTCATATTAACAAGGCATTCTTAGGCACTAAAACATAAAATCCTTCCATTGCATCATTTTCACCTTTTCTTTAATTTCTTTAATTGAGAACATAACTTTCAGAAGAAAAAAAAAATCATTGAAAAAGGTCTCAAAATCCTACCAAATGATCGAGTGATTGTCGTATCAATTAAACAGAAAGGAAATCGTTTGATATGCTTTTAACTTGAAAAATATATTGAATAATATGAAGCATTATCATCCCTTGCTCTTAATCAAATTGTAATCCGTGGGTTCCAATCAAGTAATCAATTTCCCTCCAAGATAGTTAAGAGATCACTTTGGATAAGGACTTCTAGAAGCATTGGGATAGTAGAAATGGAATTAACTAGGAGGAAAATGAAGCATTTTACTGGGTGCTCCAAAATATTTGAACATGACATAAAATGATTGTATACTCCCTCCACACATTTTAAAATAGAAACCATTCAGTTGCATCTCATTTATTTTCCACCTTTATATAATATGTAATTCTTTGAGCAAGAATAGAGCATTCATAAATATTGCCATGAAAGAGGACTCTTCATAATCCTAATAAGTTGGGCTCTAACAAATAAACAATTTTATGTAGAGAATAAATATTACATGGTAGATTGTTGTGATTAAAATGACAACTTTATTCTTAATCTCATTACAACAAAAATAATTTCAACCCTAACTAGTTGGGATCTAACAAATCAAGAATTTCATGTAGTAAAGTAAACTTACATGGTAGATCCCAATTATTTGCAATGACAACATTATTCTTGATCTTATTACAACATAGATAAATTCAAGAGTACATACATATTTCCATATCTGAGGCAAAATTTGAACACATTCCGAGATTCCATAGAAATATAATGATACGATTTACCTGTAGGACATGAGAAAACTATCCACATTTAACACTCGTCACTGGACAATAGTGTTATTGAGACACCATTTCATGGCATTAGAAGCAAGTAGATAGACAATGTTATAGAGATACCTTGCAACACCTATTCAAAACTATCTTCAACCTTCAAATTCATCAATAAATTTACTTTAGTAGCAAATTCTAGTGGGATTTCATTAAAAAAAAAAAAAAAAAAAAAAAAAAAAAAACAACAACAACAACCATATATGATAGTTGTAATTGCCTTCTCTGGATCCATCCCCCTTTGGAAATAGAATAATTGATATTCCCAATTTTTGAGGTACTTTCTTCATGTTCAAAATGGGTTATTGGGTTCTTCACATGGAAAAGGTTACAAATATTAGATGTATAATGGAAATAAGCATGCAATTCAAGGTTGCTCCTAAAGTCTCTTGGGTGAATTATAAAACACAATCTACTTAAAACATGATATATGGTAGTAATAAAAGCCTACCCAAGGTCCCACTTAAGAATTCAAAATGTTGCATATAGGAGATATCTTAAACAATATCAACTATTTAATTGCATAATCACACTAAAATAGACAAATCTTTAAAATGTTGAAAAGTGTGAAAACAAAATGGAGTTGTAATATTATAATTATGTCAGGGTAGATATAGTTATGTAAAATGTAACTTCTATCTAAAACACATAAATGTAGCTTCTATAGCTACATGAAATGTAACTTCTATATAAAAAAATGGAGTTGGAATATTATAGTTACGTCAGGGTAGATATAGCTACATGAAATGTAACTTCTATATAACATTCTAAATATTCTTTTTCAGTCATTGAAGAGACTAACATTTTTCTATCTTCGGTTAATAACTTAATACTCCACAAAAAAATAGCATTGAATTGGTTCTTCACCAACCAAGGGGAAATTTTAAACTAGTGTGAAAATGCTTACTCATTCCCCTACTATAATTTTGATATTTTATTTGTGTGAGGATTTAAGCTAGCGTAATGTAACTTCTACATATTTGACAATTTAAATGTAAAAAATTACCCATATTGAAGTTATACAATTAACATGTGCACAATAAGATACAATACGCATGAGTTATAAGTGTTGTCTAGGTAAACCCTCTCTATGGACAGATACGATCCCTCTAGCCCAATGAGTGGGTCTAGCAACCAAAGTGACAATCTACTAGACAATTTACTAAGTTGCAATTGAAAAGAGAGACAAAGAAAATGACCTACCTCATTTTGACACTATCTCGATCTCCTTTGTTGAAGACCTTGAATCACTTGCATCACGGGCTCATTACTACTTCTCTCAGTGTTTATGCACTTGCGCAAGAGATCAAGACACAACAAGGCATGCAAACACAAATAGCATATTCAAAATAAACCTACTTAACTGATCAAGGAATATTAAGCTAAATGATACATGAGCATACACATTTAGGGAAAATGAACGAGCAAGTGCATATTAATAGAGAATAAGGGGAAGCATACAACCAAGCCTTGATGTTGATAGCCTATCCTTGAATGAATATCCAAGTTTGATCTAATCTCTCCAAGCACTCCTCCTCCAATCCAAATGAGTAACATATAGGCACAATCTTAGCATAAGGGTGCAAATATATATAGACCAATAGACCAACCAACCTCTAACCATTTGGGAATGGGAGAGGATGAATATATAGGCTGGGAAAGGGAGTTAGGATCTCTCCAAAGATAGGAGTAGGCCCTCATCTCAAGGAGGTAACTCATAGGGAGAAGACCAAGAGGCCAAGTTGGGAGAATTCGGCCTCATCTATGCCAAAAAACCTCCAACCCGCTGCTCTAGAAGCTTCTAGATCACAAAGCTTTCTCATTCTCTTCGGGAAAATTGCCTTTTTGGGATCATCGTGGGTATATGAGAAAGCAGAGCGATTCCATCGTGGGTCTGGTATAGTGAAACAAGTGATCATCGTTGTTTTTAGTCTCATAAGAGATATGTTTCTCAAATTAGTGTTTACGAGCTATTTCCTTCAGGGGAAGTGTTGGGCCAAGGAATTGTCCTTAAAATACATCCACTTTCACTCCATTCACACATTTTATCACCTCTATTCCACCACCATGTCACCGCATCAGCTTCACTTTCATCATTATATGGATTACCTTTGTGTTTTCCAAAACATTATTAATTCTTAGTATTTTTAAGAAAATTTATGGTTAAACTTTAGAAAATAATCTCCATATACTTATACCTAACAATTAGAATGAACTTGTTGATATGTGTAGGTACAAAGGAAGCTTCCAAGGCATCTTTATGTGGCACTCTATGTTCAAATTCGAATTTAAGGGATCATGGACCTCATGGAGAAGATCATGGACCACATGGAGGAGATCATGGAGGATAGGGTTATGTGTCACCATTGGTTGAGAAATATGTGGGTCAAAGGAGGGAATAGTGGATTTACATGTATGAGTTTGTTATCATAGATTTTGTATAAATAGGAGTGTTATCTCCTTCATTTGTAATATTCATTTTGTAATATTAATTTTTAGAATTTAGAAACATAGTCCTCCATTTGTAATTTTAGATTTTAGAATCATTGTGATGTAGAGTTTAGGACCTCTTGGAATGTAGAATTTGGAGCTTGTAATTGCTATTTGTAATTGACGATAAATAAATTGGATTGGATTTTCTTCTACATTTGACTTCTTTCTAAAGCATGCTTGTGGAGCTATGCAGGGCTCCCATTGCCTCACTTGCATACTTGTTTTGGTATAGTAAGATTTCTTTCATTTATGTTTTTAATTTCATTAGTTTAAAGATCGTGATGCTGGAAATATAAATGAATAGTCTCTTGTGAGAGAGCTTTAATATTTCCTGTAATAAATTTGAATTATGTTTAAATGCCTTCATTTCTTAGTTAATTGGTTAAGATGTTAGAAATATTAATGAACAGTCTCACGTACGGGAGCTTTAATATTTCTTACGCTTGTCACAATGTCTTTATATTTCATTTTGATTAAATGACTAAATAGGAGTTCGAAATCCCAATGAAAGACCTCCTGTAAGGGAGCTTTGGCATTTCTTCACCTAGATTAGTTTATTTTGTCTCTAAGTCCATATATATTGGATGATCCTTGAATTTTACTTACCCAGATTGATAGTAAATGAAACTCTAATTTGCATCCGCATTTTAGAGCAAACATTTTGGCACCGTTGTAGGGGAGGATGATTTATAGATAGACTTAGGAAGTCATTTTTATTGCAATTTCTTTTTATGGACTAATTTGTGAAACCTGGTGACAACATGATCTTCATAAAGGTATTAAAGTTGAGTTTTTTTATTTTTCATACTTAGTTTGATTTTAAATTCAGGTTTTTTATCAAACCCCCCATTTCTTACTAATTCATCTACGAATGAGAAATTTGAAGATGTTAAATAGGTACTTCTTGGAGATCAAGGACAACATTGAATATTGGTTTCAAAAGAACCTTGCGCCAACTCCAAGAATAAGACAGGTTACTCACATGTTTGCAAAGCATAAGGTAAAAAATTTAAATCTTGATGTGAGCATTTTCAAATTCTTAGTCCGTAGGTGGCTTCACTGGAAGCATTCTTTTACCTAGGAAATAAAAAATCTTTCAAGCAAGTTAAGGTAGAATAGATTAGAAAAATAAAACGATATCTCGCTAAAATTTTTAGTCTTGTTTTTTCTTTAAAAAAAAAAACATCCACATTTCTCATGAATAAAATTAGGTAAGAGCCACTTCATCCACGCTAATCTGAAAAAAAAAAATAAATAAATAAATATAAATAATCAAAAATTAAAATATATATATATAGTATATGCTCTCTTCCTGTGCTTCAAGCGATCAGGAAGATAAAAAAATCTACCAATTTATTTTCAAAAATAATATAAAAATCTCTTGCTCAGAAATTTCACAAATCATTAAAACTACAGCATTATAAGAAATCGAAATCATTTAAAAAAAATATCATTTATTTTCAATTTCAAATTTAAGAATGAAATCTATAGTTTAGTGATTCGATAAAATAAAAAATAAATAAATAAACATATTTCCTCTTAGGCTAGGTCTTATATGTGCTAGGACCATTTCTTCAAGCAAACCAAGTCTACACATAATCAATTCAAATAGGAAGTTGAAACTTCTCTACATATACTTTGTTCTCGGCTTCTAAATTTTTGGAACTCGTAATTTCTATAATAATGAGATCCTTCTTTGCATTTGATCTTAATTGTGAACAAAGTCTACCATGTTGGGTTGCATAGCTGAGTCTCTTGGATCCCTTTCCCTTCATCCAATTATCAATCCTGCTTTGTTTCTCGCTTCGATGATCAACCTCAATCTCAGCATCATTCTCACTTTCTTATCAATCTTGTGTCTCATTTTGTGTTGACTCTTCCGTACGAGCATCACTGCTATCTTGATGGGTTTGAGAGTGGCATTTCATGTGACCAAACAGGCCTTTCAATGAACTGAATTCCTTCCCATGCAGATCACAATTTATAGAAGAATCGATGGGTTTGGAATCGAGTCATGACCTAACTGATTTGATTTTATTACAGCATTGCTAGAAGACGCAACAGTTTTGACACGTCATTTTGAAACATGTTTTTTTATCAAACCAAAATAAATCAGGAAAAACGAAGACATGGGTTTTTTTCGGAACAAAATAAATACATAACCCAACAATCGTTTCCTTGGATTCCTAACGGTTTGAGAGGAAACAACAGTTCTTCGGGACCCTTTCATTTATGCTTGAGTAAACGTTTGGTGAGAATGTGCTTGAGTAAACTGTGAAACTTGTTCTAGCTAGTGAAGGATTATTGAGTTCCTACGCTCAGTAAGAAATCCAATATCAGGTCGGATTCACTAGGAATGCTAGCATGCAACCTAGAGATTCATCTGCGTGTGAAGCTAGCTTCTGCGTGTGAAGCTAGCTTCTGCGAGTTAGAAATAGCCAGCTTGTGAGACTAGCTTTGGAGCTTCAGAACTGGAGTTGTATTGGGAAGTTCATTAAACAAACGATGGGCTATTCAATATTATATTTCTCTCGATTCAAAGATAAATTCCGATGATGATGGATCACGAGAGTGATCCCTTTAACCAAATCCATATTCCTATGTAATCTGAACAATCTCCAGCTCCAGAACAACCAGTGGTGTAAATTATTTTATGGCGGTTTCAACTGCCCACAATTTTTCAGGCATCCCCTCATCTTAATCAGTTAAAAATCCTCATTTTCATTGAAAAATCAGCCTCTCGGATTTTCTGTGATCTTTTGTTGATTTCAAGCGATCTCCAGAATCTCGATTGCCTAGTCCAACTCTATGGCGAAGGATTTATGGGGATTGTTGGGTGATGAGAGTGAGCCTGGCAATGAGGCATCATAAATTCTCTCCATCTTCTATGTCCGTTTATGATATGTTTCTTTTAATTATTTTGGATATTTGGATTGACTTGCCCGGAAAATCTGCTTGCCAATTCTTTCAGTCTTTTAGTTTTTTTAAAACTTCTACGAAGACGGATTGAAGAAGGGCGAGTATGCTTGTTTTTTTTCTGTAGAGTCGCTGCAAAACCATATGAAAAAGTATCTAGGCCCAATAAAGAAACAAAACCCAATCTCATTGTGCATCCAAGTTTGTGGTTGCTCTCAAATTAAAATAATTGCCAGGTCTTCTTAACGAGTGAAGTCATACCATATTTACCATACTTGCAGTTTGAGTAGACACCGCCAATTAACAATATGGTTGAGCGGCTAGAAGCACTGGAAGTCCTTCTGCTACGACATCCCAACAATAGCATCAATACTAAAGTGAGGTGCCAAGTTCTGCAAATGGATGGCACACTCACTCCTACAAGAAAGGTCATTTACCAAGAAATGTTTGAATTTATGCAAGAATTATGTAAGGTTGGAACAATGGGAGTTGTAAATGGCTCAGATCTTGCAAAACTAACTCAACGGCTTGGAAAAATTGTTATCTCCGACTATGATTATGTATTTTCAACGAATTTATCACAAAGGTAGCAAAAATGAGTGGTAATCAGAGCAAAGCATTCCTTGGAGATGAAAAGCTGGAGGAGCTCATCAATTTTACACTTCGTCTGGCATATTGTTTTGAGAATACATATGCGGCATTACAATCAATTCAAAAATAAGTATTATCAGTATTAAGATGATGACATAGGTGGTGTTTGATCAATTTACAGAAGGCACAGCGTGCATGGATTGTGGGTTGGTGTTGGAAGCTCATTTTGTGGACGAGTCATCAGAGTGGAGGAATTTCTCTAGAGAGAAGTCAAGTGCAGATCCAAACAGAGTTGGAGAGGCAAGCAATCCTTTATTGGGGAACTAGGTCACCCTTACAACGCTTATTGCCAAAGGCAATGCGTCCAACACTGACATGTCTCTTCTCGGCCAACAAGCCAACAGTGGAAATGCTGACGAGATTCTTGGCCAGCAACGAAGAAGCATGGGTTGATTCTTAGGTTGCTAGTGTCAATAGAGGCGTTTTTTTAATTCATAAAAATATATGGATAGTGCTCATTGCACTTTTTTTTCACAAAATTTAAAATGTTTGATTTTATTATGTTTTTATTTATTTCTAGTTTTTTTAATAACCATACAAAATAAATTTTAGTTTCAAATTTTAGTGTTAAAAAAAACACACACACACACACACATTAAAGTATAAAAAATAAACAAAAATACAAAATAATTTTTTGTGACTTTTATAGCGATACAATACAAATTTTAGTTCTAAAAATGTAGTTTGAAAAAAATCAAAATAACAATTAAAAAATCAAAATAACTAAAAAATAATAATAATAAAAAAAATCAAAACAATAAGAATAAATAAATAAATAAAATAAAAACAAATAGAAAAACAAACAATCAAAAAAATAATAAATTAAGAAAATCAAAACAATTAAAAAACATTTAGAGGATTATGCTTAGAGTTGGCATTAAAATCTAAGCTTTCCTTATGGTTGTATGCGTTTATGAGACATACTAATCTGCAACACATGCTCTTTGTCATGCACATTCGAGGAGACATCTGACACAAAGAGGGAGATGAGTTAATTTTAATGGTTATTACTTAAAAATGGATTGTTATCAATATTATGAATTAGACTAAAAATTATGCTTTTGATTCTCATTAATCTATTTCATTTGGCATTAATTTTTGCAAAGGAAATAGGAAGGGAATGGCCATTTCTTCTTGAACACACTTATGTTCTTTATGCCAAGTTTTTTTTGCAGATTTCAGATGATCAACTAATCATTAAGAAAACTAACTGTGCACATAATTGGTCTTCAAAAGACTAATTTCATGAGAAATTCTAAAGAACAAGTCCATGAACATAAACGAAATTTCCAGAAAATTACAAGTTCTTGCACTTCCAAAAATAGTTTAATGGTTTGAAATGTTGCATGACAGATAAGCAAATTTGAAGACTTGCAGATTGTTCGTAAAGGTACAAGGATGATGAAATACCTATCCACATTTGAATTCGACGTGAAGATTTGTTATATTTGAAAGATTGCATGCCACTTCATTACATTCCACATACACTTCATTACATTTCCTTCAATCCTAACCCACCAATAAAACCAACGAAGCTCGTCTACAAGCTTTTTGTTACACTTTACATATTCATTGTCAATTTCCTTTTTCCTACACTTGCAAATAAAACCTTGCTTCTATACACCATTGAGTCCATAATCCTTAAGTCTAAATATTTTTCTAAAAACATCTTGAAGCTTGCCTACCTTAAGGGAAAGTTATCATGTCGATAAACAAGGGAATACATTAATGTCTCTTGTTAGTCGGATCTTCTAAGTATTCGACAACAACAAATTCATTCATACTTAAAAAGATGTGTTCAGGGCATCTTGACTCTCATCCACATCAAAGATGGGAGATATTGTGTTGACTAGTGGCATGCATTAATGACCACTAAGTTAACAAATTCTTGTTATGTTTGACACCGAAACATTTATTCACATGACACGAATTGTGCCAAAGAGCATTGAAGACTAGAAAACTAATCATTTTGTAGCATAGGAAGAAGATTTACTTTCATTACTTTTCAGTTTTTGATGTACATGACTTGAGGACAAGTCAATAAATAAGTTTGGGGGAGAGTGTAAATTCTAAATTTTGTATACCTTTCAAGCCTTATACATTTTCAGCCGCATTCAGCAACAGATTCCAAACATTCAATAGAAGATCCAGCAGCAGATTTAGCAGCAGGTGCAACAACAATAAAATATTCACTTTTTCGACTTCATCCACCACTTTCACATCCAAGTAAAGAAGGCTATGATCAGAACCTTGTAGCCACACATTCATAGGTCTCATCCATTTTTTAAAGTGTAAATTGAGGTATGATATTTTCTAACTTTTAAACATTTAATTCCTTGAAAGCTAGAATGATAATTTTTGGAAAAAACTTCCTTTCCTTATTTCATAGAATTGCCAAAACCATCAGTTTGGGGGAGGGATACATTTACATTCATACTTTGTCACCTTCATATTTTTCCATATTCATATATCACATTCTAAAACCCACATACCTTCAAAATATATTCACTATTACATGAGCATATAAATGGATTTGTCAAAAAGTACTGAAAAGCTAATTAGATGCAACACAATCATGGTTGTTACACAAGAACCAACCATGATGCATTTCAACAAAAATACTTTGCAATAAAAATCAAATTATTATTATGCAAAGATCATACATTGAATTTGAATGCAACAAACAAAATACGGTTGAGACACAAGAACCAACCAAGTTGCAATTCAACAAACACACTTTGCAAAAGTTAAACAAATGATATCAGGTAAAGTCTAAGCCAAAGCTCAAGTATCAAAAGTAATGTAATAGATTGCATGTGGACATGCAATACCTTCAATTTGGGGGTATGTTGGGCCTAGGAATTATCTTTAAAATACATCCACTTTCACTCCATTCACACATTTTCTCACCTCTATTCCACCACCATGTCACCACATCAGCTTCACTTTCATCATTATATGGGTTACCTTTGTGTTTTCCAAAACATTATTAATTCTTAGTTATTTTAAGAGAATTTATGGTTAAACCTTAGAAAATAATCTCCATATACTTATACCTAACAATTAGAATGAGTTTGTTGACATGTGTAGGTACAAAGGAAGCTTCCAAGGCATCTTTATGTGGCACGCTATGTTAAAATTCGAATTTGAGGAGATCATGGACCTCATGGAGAAGATCATGGACTTCATGGAGGAGATAATGGAGGATAGGGTTATGTGTCACCATTGGTTGAGAAATATGTGGGTCGAAGAAGGGAGTAGTAGATTTACATTTATGAGTTTGTTATCATATTTTTGTATAAAATGGAGTGTTATCTCCTTCATTTTGTAATCTTAATTTTACTTAGAATTTAGAAACTTAGTCCTTCATTTGTAATTTTAGATTTTAGGATCATTGTAATGGAGATTTAGAATCTCTTGGAATGTAGAACTTGGACCTTGTAATTGCAAGTTGCAATTGATGATAAATAAAGTGGATTGGATTTTCTTCTACATTTGACTTCTTTCTAGGTGTGCTTGTGGAGCTATGGAGGGTCTCTATTGCCTCACTTGCATATTTGTTTTGGTATAGTAAGCTTTCATTCATGTTTTTTATTTCATTAGTTTAAAGGTATTGATGCTGGAAATATAAATGAATAGTTTCTTGTAAGAGAGCTTTAATATTTTCTGTAATCAATTTGAATTAGGTTTAAATGCCTTCATTTCTTACTTTATTGATTAAGATGGTTAGATATTTTAAAGAATAGACCTCCTATAAGGGAGATTTGGTATTTCTTCACCTAGCTTAATTTATTTTTTCTCTAAGTCCATATATATTAGATGAACCTCAAAGTTTACTTACCCGGATTGATAGTAAATAAAACTCTAATTTGCATCCACATTTTAGACCCAACAAGAAGCTCAAGGCATTTTCCAATCAATGTCTTAGGGAGGATGTGAGTTGCATATATGAATGAGTACACCACATAATGGTCATGTTTCGGGCACTTCAGGGTATTTCATAGGGAAGTGCAGGAGCCGTGACAAAATGTTGTGTAATAGATGCCCCCTAAAGCATGAAGGAACAACGAGGAGTGATGGATGAGATGCTTTACAATCCTTTGCAAGGACAAGGATAAAAATTGTCAAGAGACCTACAAATCAAGGACGCATATACATATACATATCTGATATCAAAACATGAATCCACAGTATGGACACAACCATCCGAATAATAAGGTCTATATGAAAGGATCCATGGCATGGGCGCAACCATCCAATACAGAAGGATCATTTGTAATCTAAGATCCAAGGCATGGATGTAGCCATCCAATATAGAAGGATCATCATAAATGTAAAGTCCCACAGTATGGTCACAACCATCTGTATAGAAGAAACATGTGTACAATCATAAACAATACATAACTCCACGCTGCCTGAGTTATATCACACAAAACTCGGGGTCTTGCGCTCCATCCCAACCCGATCAAAGTACGAATTCTAATATGCGAATGAACATGTTGAAGTCAGACATGCTATAAAACCACTTGATTACCGGCCAATGATGTGAACCATTAACAGGTATGAGAGAAACCACCAATAATGACAATGGATCTCAAGGTATGACAATACAATCCATGAATGTGATAATGAAATTGAAGTTGAACACTCATGGAACAATTTAATCGAAGGCCAATGATGAAGACTTGTCGCCGGATGTGAAGAACTTGCCATTAAGGCATGCAAGCTCTAAGGTACTAAAAGGGATTTTCTAAGTCATTTTCCTGGATATCGAGCTAAAGTCGACAGGAAGTGACCCATCGAAGGAGAATCATAATGAGTCCCCCATCATAGACACGAAACAAGGAATAAAGTGAGTAGGATACAAGACTGTAGAGTCTTAGGAAGGGGAAACTCAGTCTCATCATGGTGACAAGTATTTCATCATTTAAGTTTTACGAGTCCAACGGAAGAATAACTTGGTATATTTTTCATATTTAGAGAGTTTGAAAAAGAGACGAAAAAGAAAACTCCATCATGTCCCTTTTCGTAATTTGTCCCTCGAACCCGAAAAGTTAGAAAACAATATTCGAGAGAACCTCTTGACCATGTCGACTAAGGTGTACCTTTTTCGTAAATAGTCTATCTCAATCCGAAAAAGGGTTAAACTTATACTGAGTAGACATCATTTCATTTACTTTTAAGAGTTCTAAATGACAAGTCCTCGACAATCTTTTCATTTTTTGAGAGTTAGAAAAGATCTGAAAGATGACTCCTCCTGGAGGAACGAGACATAAGAAAGAATAGAAATTGTTTTTGGTGATGACGGAAATGCTTAAAACATGTAATGGTAAAGAGGCTAGCTAATAATACCACTCATCGTAGATTCTCCTCGGGCAAGGGTAAAACAACCAAGTCAAAGTGTATGATCGGCCAAAGAGATGGTGACGATGGAATAAAAGAACCAAGGCTCATCTGGAAAAGTAGACTAATAAGAATGACAATCACGAGATGTAAAATGGGAATGGTTTAATTTTTACACAATATTGAAACATGGGAAACTATGCTTTACTATAACTGAATATGGTTTCATTTCTTCACAAGCTTGAAAGATGAGAAAAACTATGCTCATATTTGGTTTCATTTTTACACAAGCTTGAAACAAAGATAAAATATGCTTGAGATAAGTTTGCATGCCCCCATCATAATGACTCGATTTGAGCTACATGCCCCCCAAGCTTCATTTCATTCACCTAAGTAGATGGAATGAAGGTTCACTTATGAGATCAAGTGAAAGACTTGACTAGGATTTTACCAAATCTAATCCAAGACTCAAATTGGAAAGAGATTTATTTCATTTTTCTAACGAGATTGACACAGGAAAAGAACCATGTTCATGACCTATTCGATTGTTTAATGACATTTACATAGTAAAAGAACTATCCTCATGGGGACCTATTTCATTTTTTAATGAGGTTGACATAGTAAAAGAACTATCCTCATATCCCTTGTTTCATTTTTTAAGGAGCTTGACACAAGACAAGGAACTTTGTTCCATGGTCCTTGTTTCATTTATTAACGAGCTTGACACAAGTAAAGGAATTATGCTCATGGTCCTTGTTTCATTTTTTAATGAGCTTGACACAAGACAAGGAACTCTGCTCCATATCTCATTATCACAACCCAAAAGAGGCCATGGATTCCAAGAGGTTCTCATCATATGGGAGAATAATACTCTGGAAGGAATACATGTCTAGGGATCCAAATGAAAAATTGGACTCCAATGCCCCCAGTACATGGTGTACTACATCAACTACTAGATCATCAGAAGATGTGGGTATGGAACTGGTTGCCACGTAATTAACCTATGGTGGGGGTGATACCGCTTACACATATGAACCATGTAGGGATGATGGTTGAGTGGGAGCTGAGTCAGGACCAATGAACGTAAGATGATCAATGATCACAATACTTCCTTCATGCGAGAAACACATCACTCGAAAGAGGGAAGAGACAAGAGATCCCATGACATAAACATAGTCACAACCAAGGAGTAGATTAAAATCTAAAGGGCCTTCAGCAACCATCATTTCTATATAGACAGTCTTTCCTCCCAAAGTAATAAGTAACTTAGGAAGGATCCCTAATGGTTGACTGGTTCCTCTGTTAAAGGCTAACAGATTTTGGGTGACGGGGACAAGCTGAGGACAACCTAAAGCTTGCCAAGCAATTGAGGACATAATGCTAATAGATGCACCCTCATCTATGATTGTGCTAGGTACATCCATATGGTAAGCTTGTACTGTAATATGGAAAGGCACATAAGACGGAAGACGATATCCTGCTAGTAGACTCAAATCAAAAGAAGTGACTAAAATACTCGGAGGGGGTGTTGTATGAAAGTGAGAACTATTCTCTTGCTCTATGGGAATAGGAGAATTTATCTCATGCACCTTGGGAACAAGAGGATTTCCCTCCAGTTCATTTGAAACTGAAGAAACTAGAAGAACCTGAGTAGTACGAGGTTCACTCTCTATAGGAAAGGTATGGTTAACTAAAGGTGGAGCCAAGTTTATCATTTTCCCAACCAATGGTTGGTTGAGAACGAACTCATGAGACTCAATTTCAAAGAGAGAGGGGTTGACCAAAGATGACTTTTGATCAATCACTGAATCAACTAGTGAAGGATCAGGGGAAAGATTTCGATACCCAGTCAGAAGACGAGGTTGAGAAGCTTTAAGGTTTTCCAACTCTTTTGAAGTTTCATCCATAAGAGGACAAAAGTGAATGGCATGATTACCTTCACACAACTTACAGGGAAATTTGATTTTTCCCTTTTTCCCATAGGATTTATTGTTACTAGTTGAGGGTTTGTCACCAGCAAGATCGCCAGAAGCTAATGACAAATGTCAATGTGAACATGTGGAATACTCTTCTAAGACCTTGGTAATACCAAGACAATTCTGAAGAAGGTGGTCACCCTTACATAACATGCAGGGGAATTTTACTTTCCGGGGCTCGTTGGAATATTTTTCTTCATTAGTTGCATCTGTAGCAATGACTGCTTGGTTGCCCCCTTGCTTAATTTGCTTCTTCTTCTTCAACCTCTTTTTCTTCTTCTTAGCTTCCTGATTACTAAAATCCAAACTTTTACCAGGTGAAGAGGAAGAATGGGGTGAAGAAATAGGTGAAGAAAGCAAGGGGTAAACTTTGGGATCAACATGAGGTTGATGTTGTTGAAGTGGAGGAGAACTTGGTTGAAAATAAGTTTGGACGCTCGGAACCACTGAAGTCGAAAATAACCAAACTGGATCCAAGAAGGGACAACGTTTCCATATAGGGAGCACGGGTATTTCCAAAGGAATGAAAACAACTAGGATTCCCATCAGAGGGGTTTCCTTGACTGGTAGACTCAGGAAATGTTGCCATTAGTATCAACCTAAGATCTACTAAGGAGTATTTCCACAGGAAGGATGTTGTTTCGCGGTCAATTAATTTTAGAATTTGAAACAAAACCTTTTCCTTTTCATGTTTTAAGAGTCAAGAAAAGGATGAAAAGGTAACTCTTGTCGCTTTCGTTGTTTAGCGAGCTTGAGAGGACATGTACTCAATGATCTTTTCAAGTTTCTGTAGTCATAAAATATTGAAATGACTACTCAGGATGCTCTAGATAAAAGGGATTACCAAGTAATCGTGAACTGCAATATACACCTTAACAAATAAATTTACTAAGGACTTGACGTACGTGCAAGAAATCTCCTCGAATGGTGTTTTCGGTGTATCATGTTTATAGGGTGGCAAACTCGGCTTCCTATGGATAAAGGTTTACAACCTATGAGAGTCTCCCTTTATAAACTCGAAGGTATGGGGATCACAAGTTTGTGCTAGCATTTCCTAATGCAAGAGTATTGTGAACAACAGCTGCTAAGTTTAATAGACGTTGGAACACATCTTTAACCTAGACCACTAAGTATGAACGTTAATGTTACAAATGCTCCTTAGATTAATTGATAGATTTTAAAGTTGATCTTCAATTATGCCACAATTTTGGGCTCAAAACGATGTCACATGAACACCTATGATGCAACTATATGAGGAAAGGAAAATTTCCACTTCAATGAAAGCTAGAATAATCAAGGGAAGAAATTTCAACCAATTATGCATCAAACAAAATGCATCATGCAAAATACCTTCCACTAACTTTCACTTTCGTCTTCCAAATGCAATGCCAAAAGTAAAAAATATTTTCAGTTTTCACTATCCTAAATGCAACTTTTCGAAACCAAAATGGTTTTACTTTACAAAGATGCACTTATATGAATTATACTTTTCTTTTCGTTTTGAATGATTTGATGCACCTAATACAATTTTTAGCTTTCAATCACTGAAAAATGTAATCTATTTTCAATGATGGAACTAAAAAAAAATAGCTTTTCAATGCAACTAATCTAATGCATTTTCATGAAAAGTAAATGTCAAAATACAAGCTAAAACAAATGCAAAACAATGTCTCCAATGATTTCCACAGAAAACAACACTCAATCAATCAGCAAAACAAATGTCTCAACAACACCAACAAGCAGCAAGTGATGATCAATTGACTAGAAACCCTAGAACTCAATCAGATTTCATTTCAAAGCCAATGAGACAAAATTTCCAAATCAATGAAGATAAGCAATCAAAAATACCATAGACACTCTGGAAAATCACTGATAGAGGACATAAAGACTGAAAACAAGAAGAAAAACCTTATTTTCTCTTATACTTTGGGATCATCACGCCTGTCATAGGAAGAAAGAGTGATAATCGCAACTGTGCTTAACAAATATGTGATGTCATCATGACTGTCAAGGAAAAACCTGCGATGGGTGAGAAAAATAAAAAATATATATATAAAAATTTTCAAGACCAAACAAAAATCAACATCCTCAAGTAATCACCAACAAGTGAAAATAGTTACAGAAATGAAAATAGGCTATAAAAATGATGATTGGTTAAACTCGTCACAAATCCAAGGTGAAGGATTGAAAGGAAAGGATCATAGCTTCCCTAGGGGAGTCACCATTTTGTTGTCTAGGTAAATCCTCTCTACAGACCAAGATGATTCCTCTAGCCCAATGAGTGGGTATAGCAACCGAAGTGACAATATACTAGAGACTTTCCTAAGTTTCAATTGAAAAGAGAGACGAAGAAGATGTCCTGCCTTGTCCTGATGCTATCTCGATCCCCTTTGTTGAAGACCTTGAATCACTTACATCGTGGGCTCTTTCCTGCTTCTCTTAGTGTTTATACAACTACACAAGAGATCAAGACACAACAAGGCATGCAAACACAAATAGCATATTCAAAAGCAACCTACTTAATCGATCAAGGAATATTAAGCTAAATGATACATGAGCATACACATTTAGGGAAAATGAACCAGTAGGTGTATATTAGTAGAAAATCAGGGGAAGCATGCAACCAAGCCTTGATTTTGATAGGCTCTCCGTGAATGAATATCCATGTTCAAGATCAACTCTCCAAGCCAAATGAGTAGCATATAGGCACAATCTTAACATAAGGGTGCAGATAGACATAGACCAACATACCAACCAGACTCTAACCATTTGGGAATACGAAAGGATGAATATATAGGTTGGAAAAGGGAGTTAGGATCTCTCCAAAGATAGGAGTAGGCCCTCATCTCAAGAAGCTATCTCATAGGGATAAGACCAAGAGGCCAAGTTGGGAGAATTCAACCTCTTCTATGCCAAACAACCTCCAGCTCGCCCCTCTGGAAGCTTCTAGATCACGAAGATTCTCATCCGCTTTAGTAAAATTTCCTTTTTGGGATCATCGTGATTATATGAGAAAACAAAGCGATGCCATCACGGGTCTAGTATAGTGCAACAGGCGATCATCACTTTTTTTAGTCTCATAAGAGCGATAATTCTCAAATTAGGGTTTAAGAGCTATTTCCTTCAGGGGAAGCTCAAGGAATTTTCCAATCAATTTCTTAGGGAGGATCTGAGTTGCATATATGAATGAGTACATTGCATAATGGTCATGTTTTGGGCACTTTGAGGTATGTCACAGGGAAGTGCAGGAGTTGTGACAAAATACTTGTAACAATAAGTAATATGACGTTTACATGTTATATCAAGACAAACTTTTTCTCATCTCATTAACTCTTATCTTGTAGTTGGTGATGGATATAGTGTTTAAAATTATGATTCACCCTTGTCATATCTTATATTTAATGATGGATATAGATTTTAAAATCATCAACCTTGTTTTTTATTTTATGTATGATCAATTTCAATGGAAGTGCTCATAAATTTATTCAATTGTACAACCGGAAATAAAATGATGTGGGGATGGCGTTTCTAGTGATTTTAAAACTTGCTTTAATTACCTAAATTTATCCTATTTAAAATAAATAGGGGTGTTGCTTCTAGTGATTTTAAAACTTGTTTTAATTACCTAAATTTAGCCTATTTAAAGTAAATAGTTGCACTAACCATCTTATCTTCAAGTCAATAACATTGCTTGAGGGAATCTTCGTGACAACCACCATCTCTGAAAATTATGAAATACCAGTAGTATCTTACACTAAATAGACAATGTTGGCATATAATCTTTTATTGTGTTTTTACTCCATGACACAATTTTTTTTATATTTTATGATTCTTGGTTTCGATTTCCGTGCTAAGGTTGGATTCATCATGCCTGCTGGGATTTTTAGTTGTTCACACATCATATTGCTCACTTCTAATTGTATCAAAAACAAATATTATGCACAATGACATGTAGTGACATGTGGGTGTCTATTTACTCAATGATATGCTTGATTTTTTAACCCATTCCAATCCTACCACAATGAAATTAAGAGAGACAAGGACACAAGAAGAACTATCAATAAATGAAATTAGAGACTTTAGAATGCAACTCAAATTGTACCTAAATGTAACGATAAGTATTTGCAACTGCCTGGTCACCGATGAGCATCAAATCACACTTTGAAAAATTCCTTGCATTATGAGAATTTGGTTGCACCTGCACTAATCCTATGTAGTAGTTCCTTGACTTGCCTATAGATATAATTTTAGAAACAATCATACTTCTACAATTCTTCCCCATATGGATCATATTCCCCCTATTGATATTTATTTTTCAAGGCAACATAATAGAACTCTCCAATTGCATCATTGCCTTTCAAAACAATGCTCGAGTATTTCTAGGTGATTGTTGAACCAATCTCTACTCAGGGCCACGAAATCCTTGATTTGTCTCCATCGAACAAACCTCTTTTCGTAATAAAATTATAAATCCCATGTCTACATTCCTCATCCCCGATATACTGATTCTTTAGAGTGGAATACTTTATCGTTTCTCCCTCGGTGCAATAGAGATCCAATACTGTGGCATGGAGATGATTGGTGTCATAAAATGGGTAATGCATCCTTCAATATATGTCATAGAACTCCTCTCACCTCACATAACTCCTCTCATCTACAACAATAAGAGTCCACTCAAACTACCTAGTCTCCATCTCATTCATCTTAAAATCAGTGGATATTTACATGGGTGACAAAGTGTGCTTGGGGATTTAATAAAAAGAGCTATTACTAAATAAAAAATACAATGCAGCATAATAGTTATCAGTAGGAGGAACAACCCTGCCAAGCTAGTTCCTAACTAGATCAAGATACTCTTGAATTACCTCTTATAACGAACAAAAGATAACCTCAACTTCCTATAGAGTCTACCTATGCGTGGTAGCAATGAAAACATTGTAAAAAACAACATCTACAACAATGTTGGTCAATGTATTCTTCTAGTCAAGGGCATGCCCAATTTTGAAAAGTATCAAGTAGGTCAAGGTCCACCTTATCCAGGCTCCTCTTCTTCTTCTACCCTCTCTGTATAGGTTCAGAATAATAGCAAAGGTCTTGGAAATTTATGGATGGGCAAAAGTTATTAGACCATTTGGGTTTTCCATTTTTAATAATTGTCTATAAGCATTGAGTCTAAATTGCAAAAGTCATTCAGGTTCCTTATTTTTAGATGAAACTATCCTAAGCTTTGGAGAGTTGTAAGGTTTAAAGGATCTAAGTATATTCTACTTAAAATATAGTAACATTGTTTAAAATTGTAGGCATTGAGATCAGAATATAAGGATGAAATAGAAAATATTTTATGTTCATGATTACAGGAAATTTTAGTTTCATGTAACAAAGTTTGAGGAAGGTCTAGTATTTGCATCTTACCAGGAAATTTGTTTGCATCACTCGAGCCCTTTAAACTTGGGGATGGCAGAGTCCATTACACAAACAATCAACCACTAAAAAAAATGTTGAAAAGAAAAAATAAAATTTCATGCATTGTAACCCTAGAAAAGTTAGGGAGGAGCGAACCGATCTGTACAATAAGGACATGCAAAATGCTTACTTTTCCATTGTCTTTTGATGAATTGTTGGATGCAATAAAGATATGCATTATCATAATCATTAAACCCTTTGTACAATAGGGACATGCCAAATGCTTACTTGTGCATTGTCTTTTGGTGAATTGTTGGCCACAATCAAGATCTGCATTATCATAATCTTTAAACCCTCAACTCTAGATGAAATTTATGCTTTGATCATATAAACCCTCGAAATTGTTCACCCATAAGAACAAAAATCATCTTTAGTAAAAAGGAAAAACTCTCGATAAACCAAATTCATACCCATATACAAATGGCCAAAATATCCACGCCCAATGACCTTTCCCTTCCTCCATCTAATCATTGATGCTCTCCTAAGGTGTTTCCCTTGCAAACTCCATTTGATCCCATGGAATCCATAGATCACGTTGATGGTCTTTCTTCATCTGGCATTTCCATGCATATATCAACAAGGGAAAAAATGTAGTGCTACAATGTGATGTTGTAATATGTGAATATTTTATTTGAACCCAATGTTGAACTCGAAATGAAAAAGAAAAGAATTTATAATGGAAAAAATAAAACAAATATTTATAATATAAAATAAAATATATATAAATTTCAATTGGGTTAATGATTTATTTTTAATAAGAATTTGTTATTTTTGCATAAGAAGCTAAATTAAAAAGAAGAAGAAGAAGTTTAAAATGATATTGTAAACATTTAAATATGACCACAATTACTAATAAAAAGTTAAATTAATAAAAATAATAAAATTCAATTTGTTATAGTTTGATTTTATTATTAACTTGTGAATAGGATTTGTTACAATACCATGGCTTATTAGTACTAAAAGTCCAAAAACCATAACCTATTTCACAACCAAAATATTTTATAACAATATGACAAGATTCTTAACCGTTATTGTAGATATTATTAACTTGTAAAAAATAGTATTCGTTACAATAACATGGATTATCAATACCACATGCCCAAAAAAAAAATTATTTCACAATCAAAATATTTTATAACAATATGACAAGATTGTTAACCATGGCTATTCATCCTCACTTTACCATGGATATTAACTTGTAAATCAGCTTTGTTATAATACCATGGCTTATCAATACCACATGCCAAAAAACCATAACTTATTTCATAGTAAAAATAGTTTATTTTAATTTAATTTTACAACATTTTTTTAATTGAATCTAAAAGGGAAAATGTTACAATTTGAGATATATCTAAACCCTTATCCTCACGACTATTAAAAATATTCCCATAGAAATTAATTAAGGTTTTAATAAAATTAAGCTAAGATGGATCTATGTTGGTTTATATATATATATATATATATATATTAATATATATATATATATATATATATATATATATATATATAATATATATATATATATATAAAGAACCGACATAGATCCATCTTAGCTAAGGATCCAAAGGATGAGAGCAAGCCAATTGACTAATTATAATAGATTAAATATAGTGCATAATTTTTTAAATTTTTTCATTATTTTATTTTCTTTGACATGATTGATCCAAAATATAGGTTTAATATTGTACAACCACTTAAGTTTTTTTAATCTAGAGAATTTCTTAAACACAATACAATGTGATCAAATTTGAGAGAGAGTTGGGGAGGGGGGAGAGAGAGGGAGGGAGATAGTGAAAAGTTGGAGGGCGGAGAGAGAGAGAGAAAGAGAGAGTGATGGGGGGAAGAGAGAGTGAGGTGGGAGAGAGGGGGCGAGAGGAAGGAAGAGAGATGGGGGAGAGAGAGAGATGGAGTTGGAGTGGGAGAGAGAGGGAGGAAATAACAAAGACATGGAGAGAGGAAAAGGAGTGAGAAGGGAGAGATGGAGAGAGAGTGAGGGAGAGAGGAGAGGAAGGAAGAGAAAGAAGAAGAGAGGGTAGAGATAGGGAGAGAATGGAAGGGAGAGAGATGGAGAAGGATAGTGAAGGGGGAGATAGTGATAGATTTGGATGGAAGAGAGAAAGAGAGAGAGGGAGAGTGATTTGGGGAGGAGAGATAGAGGGAGGTGGGAGATAAGGGATAGAGAGGGAGAAAGATAGAGATGAGGAGAGAGAGATGGAATTGGAGGGGGCAGGAGAGGGAGGGAACAAGAAAAACGTAGAGGGAGAAAGGTGGAGAGAGAGGGGGGTGACAAGGGAATCATGGAGGGAGAGTGAGGGAGAGAGGAGATAGGGAAGAGATAGAGAGAAGGGTATAGATAGAGAGGGAGAGAAAGTGAAGAGAGAGATAGACAGAGAAGGGCAAGAGAGGGAGAGAATGTGTGTATGTTTAGGGATGAGATAGAGAGAGGGAATGACAAAGAGAGACAAATAAAATATAGATATTATCTAGTATTATATAACTAACCTAGATCCATATTAATGCTATAACTATCAAGTGCCGAGAGGGATCCAATCTCTCAAGGTGCAAACCTTTCCTCAAGTTTTGCACTATAAAAAAAAATTGCACCTCAAGAGGTTGGATCCCTCTCGACTCTCGATAGATTCAGGGTTAGGATGGACCTAG
This sequence comes from Pinus taeda, assembly GCA_000404065.3. Classification (NCBI taxonomy): domain Eukaryota; kingdom Viridiplantae; phylum Streptophyta; class Pinopsida; order Pinales; family Pinaceae; genus Pinus; species Pinus taeda. The sequence continues at coordinate 482,874 of APFE031271347.1, read as the reverse complement.
GTCGGTAAATATGAAATTAAAGTAGTTTATATTTGATATTATATTCTTAAAAATTAAAATTGCTCTTCAAATTAATTTCAAATTGGAACTAGATCCAATTAGATTCAATGAATAGATTTTTAAATA
>APFE031271347.1:429237-462917 GCA_000404065.3 Pinus taeda | reverse complement strand
GGGTAAACCAGATCATTTAAGAATACAAGCTCATAACTATTTCTGAAGAAAACATTGAAAAATGCAGAAATTGAACTTAAGGTGTAATGAAACAAATCTTAAGCTATTCTTTTTTCCTGGAATTTAGAAAGGTGGAAAGGTGGTAAAAACATAAAATAAACAGGGAAGAAAAACACTTATTGGATCATGCAGAGACACAGGAATTCCGTGATCATTCCTTGGCCAAGAGAAAACATCAAGTTGTTTCGCAATCCATGCTTTCAGCAATATTTGATTATGAAAAATATGACAGTTACAGTGCGAGTCTTTGCTCAGAGAAAATGCTGGAAAGAAAACTGACCAACAACTACTACTAACCAACCAACCCCTCACAATATCGCTTAGGGTGGTATTTATAAACAAAATATCGGAAAGACATCATTACAAGTGACCTTTGACAGGTCTTCTTAGAACTCTTCAAAAATCTAAATGCTGCTGGAATTAAATGCAAGTAAATCTTTTTGGCTGCGCTGGGGGTAGCTGGATCGGAACAAATGACGAGGTGGCCCTTGGGGACCAAATGTGGTGCTACTGGAGTGAATGTGCTTCGAGGCTGCAGTTCGGCTTTGGTGCGAATTGAATGTGCAATTATTATGATTTGAGAGTTTCAAGTAGTTTCGATCTCCTTCTGTGAATCTGGTGGAAGATATTCAATTTTCTCTTACTTTGGGCCGCTGCTCAAGATATTCTCAGATACACTTTGCCACTACATTGATGGTTTCCACCGTCGACTGATACTCTTTGACACGCTTGATGCCTGCTGATTCGATCCGATACACTTTAAACTCTATGACTGATCTGTTGTTGTCTTCAAACCGGATCCTTTGGCACGATTGGGCGATTTTCGGGCTCTTTCGGCGCGCAGTGGGCTCGGCAATCAGAAGATTCCCTGAAGATTCCTCGAAATGGCCTATTTCCCGTAGCGATGTGCGAATAGCACTTCGCACATCGGAAACTGCCTCCATTTCTTGATCTGGAGCTCCAAAGTGCAATTTTTCTCCTTGCGCGAAGCTTTTTCAGCTTTTCTGGCTGCTGACGTAAGCATGGCGTCGGCTGTATGGTGGATGACGTCAACTGTTGGTCCCTGGTACAGCGCGACGTGGTGAGATACTGGATGGACTGTGGTGAAGAGATTCCGATGCAATATCGCGATATCGCGTCGGCGAGGAAAGAGGGGGATCATTGGGTTGGACATTTGGCGCTTGCGACTGCCGATATGCGACATCGTGATATCGCATCGGCGGAGACGGGGAGGTGAATGGATTGGACACTCAGTGTTTGTGATCGTCGATCGCCGATATCGCAATATCGCATTGGCAGGGGACGGATGGGCAATGTTTTGCATGACTATGAGAATGTGAGGTTGCGATGCGAAAACGGATTTTGAGGAGGAAAAAGCAAGTAAGTGGGTGTGAAGGGCTTTTGAGGTTTCGGAAGGCATCCGACCACCTCGGGGGAATTTTATACTTTGGAAGGAGTCCATCGTATCTAGGAGGTGGTTTTGGAGGTTGGGGTTCTTTCTTAGTTTCTGATCAACTGAACAATTCCCAGGAGTTGCTATGGTTATTTTTCAACCAGGGGGAGGGATATTACATAGGGGGATTTTACTTAATATTAATAAGGGGATGGGAAGAATAGGGAACTAAATAATAATGTTAGTGGTAAATATGGAGATGGTAAGAAAGCACTAAGCTCGGAAGAGCTTAGGCTGTTGCAAGGGGGCAGGACCATACTTCGGGAGAAGATATGGAACAACTTTGAGTAAAGCAGATCTTTACTCAAGTTGGAGTTATGGAGATGATGGAACTTAAGAGGTGTCAAGTAGATCTTGACCTCTTTTGGGAATGTTAGTTAAAGATTGGGGAAAACAGAGAAGGGGAGTCAGTTATACCTCATTTGAGCCTTTTTGCTTACAAATCTTTGTTGATTATGTTCTGCCTGATATGATACCTGAAAACTTGGAACTGGTCAGCAATTCAACAGCCTCAGAACTACCTATCCAGCCTACTTGCCTAGCATTTTTTCTTCTTTTGTTTGGGGGTGCACTTAGACTTGCAAACCTGTCTTTCATTTTTCTTTTGATGCTTTCCTATCTACATACTACCCTTATTTCTTCCAGAGCCCAGATTAAGCTGTTGGGCTCTTCTGTTTCTCTACCTATCTAAGGATCTGCCAAGATTAAATGGTTTCGACAAATTTACAATCTCTATATTCTAAAACATGAAATTTAAACCTAGGGAGACCAAGATTAAACTATTTGGACCTCCCCTTAACTAAAGTAGCGATACCGGGATAACTTTACAAAATTTGAAGGCAATTGAATGAACTTGAAGTAGCCTTCTTCATTTGGAGACTGTTTGAGCAAATATGGAGCATTGCAGTAAGCAACGTACGACATATTTGGCCTATGAAATGCCAATCATGAAAAATGAATACCTGCTGCAGTAGGAGCTAACAGTTTCTAAAGGTGTATGGTGCATAAACATTGGTAATAATACACACACTTAATGTTTTGGTCTGATATTGAATTTGATTAAACCTTGAGATTCTCGTTCTTATTTCTTATCAGATAACACTTTTCTTATGAAAAACCTTGAGAAAATAGCTAAATTAAAACCTATTGGTTGATTAGATAAGAAATATGACATACTTCTTAAGCCAGTTATCCCTCACTCAATACAAGATACTCAAGTATTCACCATCTAAGTTGGTTGTTGTTTCAATCTACTGCTCCCAATGTGCCATCAATAAGTGTCCACAATGGAACAAATATCTTCAATTTTATATACGTTACAATGAAGAGCAACTCAAGTAACTAATTTCATAAGGTGATGCATTTCTTTGGAAATATGGCTTTGGAAACCTATTTTTATTACTTACCTATGCATACTTTCAATTTTTAGGGAATGTGCCTGTTTGATGACCAATTCCCACAAAAGTTCACAGAGCACATTACCAGGTATTTATGCTAAGTTTTCAAGTAGAAGATTCAATTGTGTAGCAATTAAGCCACCTTCCACCATACCTGAGTGAGTATAGAGTACATTAGATTTTTTGGGATGTGCTTGTCATTTGGTTGATTATGATTTTGGACACTTTGTTGGATATCTGAGTTTTGATGCTACCTCATTTGAGTAAAATTCAAATTTAAACAATGGAGGTAGAATACTTATGTAGGATGAGTCCTAACATCGTGTTTCCTTGAAGAAAATTATGTAATTGAAGTCCAATTATATATCAATTATTGGGTTTTCTTATTCAGTTTCAATGTACTCCAGTGCAACTAAACATCATAAATTTTCAATAATCAAGGGTTATTATTATTTTTACATTACATTTCATGAACATTTTAAAATTATATAGAATAATTAGCTTTGTTACTGTTATTAAATTTAAAAATATTTCAAAATTCTCCAATCAAATTAAATTCAACGCTAATAAAAATTCTAGATATTTGATAGAAAGAGAAAATCTTGTTCATGCAAAAAAAAAGTTTCACAACACTTTGCACACAAAAATCGAAATGGATTCATCATTTCAAAATGTACCATCAATTAATAAAATTAGTGACAATTTACTTACACAATAAAAGGATAAACATGAAGGGGAGCAAATGTGTTCCTAGCTTTGGCAGATGCCCGTCTACCATCGTTTAGAACTCAAAAAGGTATTGTTGAATTAAAGGAATGTGTCAAGAATAGACAAAAAAAACATAACATATGACAAAAAAGAAACGGCCATAAAGAAACAAAATTGCATAAAATTCTTACTTCTTTCTCCTATGCTACTCTTTCCTATGTTACCACCTTACGACGTTTCCTTTGCAACATGTGGTGCAATTGCTAATTAAATTCATTTTTGTAATATTTATTTATTTTACTTATCTAAAATCTTTCCTCATGATTTTCGCTCCTTGATGATTAATTTACTCCATCACATTTAAGTAAAATTTGATAACTTTAAATATAATAATATTTGAATTTTATATTTAAATTTAAATAAACCTATTTAAGAATAAAATGAATATGTTGAAAATAAAACAAATTTACTTATGGTGTGCTTCTTATTATGTTTATGATTTCTTTATCAAAGAATATTCATTATTTATTTATAAATTGGGAATTTATAGATTATTATGAGAAATAAGTGTAGTTAAATTTAACTTTCATTAAAATTATTACTACCTTATACATTTAATTCTTTTTCTTTTTTCTTTTTTTCTAGGGAAGAAGAGTAGTATTTTTATTAAGTAAATAAAATTACATCAGTATATGCCAAAGTCATTCCAAGAACATCATTAGTGCACAAGTTGCCTTTCATGAGGCCAACATTTTTTGGTAGAGTAGTCCACATATCAACAAAAATATCAACGTAGTATGTATGTATATAACTTGCATATTATTCTCAAAAACTATTATAAATATGCTCATTTAATTGTCCAAAAGAAGTATGAAAACATTAAAAAAGAAAGCTCAAAATTCTCATTGCACTAAGTGGAATTATGTCAATCCTACTGCATACTAATGTTCATGAAAATGTTCAGTTTGACATCCATCTTTTGTTTTTGTAGTCTTCCATGTTTTTTGGGACCACCTCTAGCCCCAACTTTGAGAGTGAATTTTCTTACTAGTTCTTGCTCGTGCAGACATGTTCAAAAGAGATGTAAGAGAACTTTTTAGGCTGATTTTAGATGTCTCTAAAAAGTGGAAGGAGTTTGAAGTTCCTTTGCTTGAATTATCCTTTCATTCAATCTATAACTAGTAGGAATCTCCATAGATGCAAAACATAGGATGTTGTGTTCTTCCACTATTATTAGAAGTAATTTGAAGCCCATCAATTCCACATAATTGTTTATGACTAGTCTTAGGCTAGCCCAAAAGAAGATATAATGGGAGTCTAAAAAATATATGAGTCCCTAGGTAACCCACCCAGAGGAGAGGGAGAGGCATCCCCATCAAAGAAGCCCCACGACATATCCTTCAGTATTTATTATTATACTCGAAAGGTAGGGGGCACATGATGCTGGATTGAGGACCCTAAATCATATATGGAAATACTCTAGGTGGTCACCCAAAGAGAAACAAGGGGCTTATCTTCAAATAAATCATGATTTCGTTTCAACCAAATCCCCTAGCCTATGTAGAGATCCAACCAAACATATGACTTGGGAATGTGGGAGGAAAACTAGGTTTCTAGATAGTTCTCCATGAAGTCACTTTCCATTTAAAGTGATGTCCTTTTAGCCAAGCGATTTCATTTCAAACTTCTTTAGTGAAAGGGAAGGAGATAACTATATGTTGAATGGTTTCATCATTTTCTTTGTAGAGGGGGAATCTACCAGGCACCTGGAAATATTATTTTTGCAGGATGTCACAAGTAGGAGCCTTATTTATGAGAATTAACCACATTAGAAACTTTGACTTGACAAGGGACTTTATTTTCCACAATGTGGTGCTCTCTGGATAGAATGTGCTCTCTGGATAGAATGTACAAATAACCAACTTTGAGAGTGTGACCGCTTTTATAAGATCCCGACCAAATTACTTTGTCCAATGCATTGGAGAGGGAAATATGTGAGAGCCTAAGGGATCCAATATATTTAGACCATCTTGTAGCTAGTGGGTCAGCCAAACCCAAACGATAATAGGATATCCAATGCTAAAATCCATCCATCTTGTGAGAAGCTTGGCGCAAATAGAAAATTCCTTCTTGGTTTAATACTTGGATGATTTGCTCGGGGAGAAGATGGTTTTACATGCAACATACCTGGGGTTCTCTAATTATTAGAAAATTGGCCCCATCCCCAATCAATTAAACCAATCCATTGTTGAGAATAAGGAATACATTTACTATGGATTTCTATCTAATAGATCCAAAGGCAAAAGATTTTGTTGCTCTTATAAAATCATTTGGGAAAGATGGAGAAATATATTTATGAGACACGTATTGAGCCCACAATCCTTAACCTTGTATGAGATGCCAACTGCTCTTCAACACCAAGGCTTAGGTGAAGCAACTTAAGTTTTTTAGACCCTAGTCTCCCAAGGCTTTTAACAAGGTGATGGAAGTCCAGGAAGTTAAGGCGAATAAATTTTTGTATTCTTTCCCTATTGAAAGGAACTTGTAGGCAAGTTGTATTATTTTCTTGTGAAAGCCTTTTGGGATCTAGGCCAAGGTGCCCCAAAAAAATGGAATAGCTTCAATGATATATTTTATCAACACGAGTCTTCTAGCTCGAGAGAGCCAATGAAAGAAAAAGACTAATATCCTTTATTCTATTTTTGCTCTTATCTAGCTCCAATGTTGCTTTAAATAACTGTATGATGTCAAGTGGAAGCCTATATATTTTAGGCCATCTGTGGTTTCCCCAACCTAGGCATTTAGAATTGCAGAGCATCACTGTGTCTCAACCTCCTCCATTTGCGAGAAGAAGATGTGAGATTTTTCCCTATTTATAATTATTCTCAAGGCCTTGCAAAAAAATCCTAAAGCTGTATTTAAGGCCTCCAAATATCTAAAGGAACCTTCACAAAAAATGATAATATCTGCTAATAAAAGATATGATAGTATGCACCATGTTCCCAAAGAGATACCTTTAAAATTTAGATGATAGAGTTCGCTCTTCAGATTAAAAATATTTTCCACCAATAGAAAGAGCAAGGGGGAGAGGGGGCAACCTTGTCTCAGGCCTTGTTTTGCATTAAATAAGGGGGGGTTTCTCCATTGACTAGGAGAACAAAATAAGTTGAGCAAGTGCAACCATGAACCATGCTACAAAAAAGTAATTAGATTGTTAATTTGATAGCACAGTGATAAATTCCAATCATGGTACTAGATTCCTCTTTTCGAGAGGAGAAATTTTGACCTTTGAAGCACTAGATTTGGATAAGAGAAAGAATATTTTTGAAGTGAAGCCCATAATTTCAAAATTGTCAAGGTTGACCTAAGTTCAAATTACCCTTTGCCTATAAGTAGAAGTGACCTCAAGCTCATTTGGAAATCATCATTAATCATCATCTTCTTCTCTCTCTCCATTGAATTGGTTCACATAGGTCTGAAGCTTGCAGATTTTGGTTCGTCTAGGTTTAAAATTGTAGGTTCCGCAGCTCGCATGTGTGATCTAGGGTTTTGATTTGTATTTTCATGCTTTCCATAGAGAATTTTTAGTTACAACCGCAAGAACGTAGGCCTATCCATGTGGTTGGAAAACAGGGGGTGATTTTTACAGTTGGTCATAGGGTGGACAAATAACTTTGATTAATATTGTTTCTGGGCTCATATTTCTGAACATTGTTGGGTTGTTTTTGTTGGATATATTTTTTATTGAAGCTCTGAATCATTATACTCTCTATTGAACATTTTATGAAAATCCAAGAGAAGAATAATTTCAAAGGGTTTTTCTCCAGTCATTGACCAAATCTGGTGTCTCTTATTGATGTGTTGGTTGCCTCCTATTGTCATTGCATTGCTATTCTATCTTCAGTTACTATTGATTGATGAAAAAAAATAATTTCTATTGAAATATTTCTAATTGAAAAATTGAATTGGGCTAAAGTAATTGAAACAACATAGAGCAATGTAAAATTAACATGGTATCAGAGCTAAGGTGGAGGACAAGCCCAAAGAAGACAAGAGTTGAAGAAATCATATTTGGAAAGTTGAAAGAGCCTATATAATGAAGTCAATATGTCAACCTCATACTTCAAGGAAAATGAGAAGCTCGGTGACTCATCCAACTTTGTTTCTTGGAAGACCGGGTTGGAAATCATAGCTGAAGACAATGATGCTTTGGAATACATAAAAGGAAAAGTACCTGATCCTTCAAAGAATGGTTCTACTGCTGCCAAGAAAAATTATAAGAAAGGTGAGTTAAAAGAAAATAAAATTATCATTGATGGTTTAAAAGATCATTTACTTGCATAGGTTGGAAATTTGAAAAAGTCAAAGGATATGTACAATAAGATACTTGGCATGTATGAAGTCAACATTTTGAATGAAATCATCTTCTTGAAAGATAAACTCAAATATATGAAGATGAATAAAGGAGAGTCTATGAAATCGTACACTGTGAGGATATATTATCTTAGAGATTAATTGCAGAGTTGGGGAATTGTGCCTAACAGGGAATTATTGATTATAACCCTTAGAGGTCTCCCTCCTATTTGTGAAACCTTCATTAGTACTATAAGAAACATCAACAATTTCCTATCATTTGATGATATTGGTGGAAAACTCACTCAAGAAGAATCAAGGGTGGTTTCTAGAGTGAGGATATAAAATCACGAAGAAGGAGAGCCCACTGCATTTGTCACTCGTAACAAGAAAAAGAAAGGAGAAGGAGGCCCATCAAATTCAAGGAATCCTCCTCCTTGAAATTTTAAGAGAAGGAATGAACGAGAAGAATCACACATTGAATGCTACAATTGTCACAAGAAATGTTACTATGCTTGAGATTGCCCTAAGAAGAAAAATGGTTCATACTTCAACACTAGAAGCAACAATAACAGATTTAATATTCAAAGAAAAATATATGATCAAAGTAAATATCGTAATGGAAGAGATGAAATAAGAAGAAGAGATGATTTGAGTGATCATGAAGAAGACCATCGTCCTCAAAAGAAGTCAAGAAACACCAGGTATGAAAGTAATGTTGCTAATAAATTTGAATATATTCTTATTTATGCACTTTATAATTCTTCTCCTCCAGATACATGGGATAGTTGGTTGGTTGATAGTGGAGCCTCTCATCAATTATATGGGTATAAATAATATCTCTCTAATTTGGCGGAGAGGAAGTCAAGTTTGAAAATTATTCTTGGAGACAACTCCACTCATCTCGTTAAAGGTTTTGGGTCTATTAAATTTAATTTGGACTTTGGGGAATCTGTTTTGTTTCATGATGTGATGTATGTGTCGGGGTTGAAAAATAATTTGGTATCTATATCTACTCTAGAAGACAAAGAGATGAGGGTTGCCTTTATCGAAGGAAAAGTACTTATTGGCATTTTGGATCCTCTATGAGAGATTCATGCACATTGGGATCAAGATTTGATGGATTTTATAGATTTATAGGAAGACCTCTTCTAATATTGGTTCATGATACTAATCACCAAAGTGATCTATGGCACCAAATATTGGCCCATATACATTATGAATCCCTTCCAAAATTGAATAAATTGGTATATAGAATTCTTGATATTCAAACCCATCATGATGAAGTATGTCCTATATGTGCAAGTGGAAAGACGACAAGGGGACCATTCCCCTCTAGTGAGAACAAGACAAATGACATCCTCCAACTTATTCATTTCGACATATGTGGTCTAATGCCTGTACATTCTCTTGGTGGCCATCTCTACTACAAGACCTTCATTGATGATCTATCAAGGAAGACGCGGGGCATTAATGATTTATCAAGGAAGACATGGTACATTGGATTGATGGATGTGACCCCTCCTAATAAGGGGCATTGCTGATCAAGAACATTAAGCATAACTCTACCCCCTTGGTTGAGCTTCCCAAGGAGGGAATGGAGCATTGAGGGCTCCTAGGGTTGAGGGGTCTTTAGACAATAGGATATCACCCCTATCGATCACCCATAGGGTGGAATATGTAGCTCCCCTATCTTGGTCTAGCAAAGTATACCCCAGCTGGCATCATACCAACAAGATCGTCTTGTTGGGATTGTAGCTCCCTGTCTAGTCAACGAGATGAGAAATCTTCGGGGCGTGTGATCCTTACCTTCGGTAAGTCGGGTATCTCACCCAAGCTTGATTATGATGCAGGTGTTATACCACATGAATCTTGAGGGTCATTGTTGGGAATATCAGTGGGAAATAGGATGGATGTGATATTGTATCTCACCTATTACTCAACATAGGGTGGAAGATGTTTTCTCCCCTATGAGATGACTTGGGGTGAGAGTGTCTGATAGGACCTTTCCCACTGCCATATACATGAGGTAAGAGTGTCCCATTGGACATTACTCATTGTATTGAGAGGGTGGTATATGATGCTCCCCGATGATTCTTGTTCTTTAGATTTGAGAATGTTTTAGCAGATAGAGTTGAGCAAAGATGGGACATGATATGATGACATGATACATGTGATGATTATATGATGCAGTTGGAATTTTTCCCCATTTGAGAGAGAGTGTTAATTTTTTAGCTTATTTACAAATTCCAATCATGGTATTAGATTCCTCTTTTCGAGAGGACCAATTTTTACCTTTGAAGCACTCAATTTGGATAAGAGAAAGCGTATTTTTAAAGTGAAGCCGACACTGTGAAAATTTTGAAGGTCGGTCTAAGGACAAATTACCTCTCCAAAGTTGCCCATAATTACAAGTGACCTCATGCTCATTTGGACATCATAATAAATCATATTCTTATTCTCTCTCTCCATTGGATTGGTTCACACAGGTTTGAAGTTTGAAGAGTTTGGTTCGTACAGGTCTGAAATTGTAGGGTCTAAAGCTCACATGTGTGATCTAGGGTTTTGATTTGTAGCTTCATTCTTGCCACATGGAATTTTTAGTTACAACCACATGAACAAAATCCTATCCATGTGGTTGGATCATTTCAACCGCACACACATATACTCTCTTTGTGTGGTTGGAAACGAGGGTTTCATTTTTACAGTTGACCGCAATTGATCGTAGGCTGGAAAAATACCTATGATCAGTATTATTTCTGCGTTTATATTTCTAAACATTGTTGGGTTTTTTGTTGGATAGATTTTTTATTGAAGATATGAATCATTATACTCTCTACTGAACATTTTATGACAGTCTAATAGAAGAACAATTCCAAAGGGTTCCCCCTTTGTGGGGTTTTTCCTTGGTCATTGACCATATATGGTGTCTCTTATTGATGTGTTTATTGTATCCTATTGTCATTGAATTATTGTTCTATCTTCAGCTACTATTGATTAATGAAAATAATTAATTGCAATTGAAATATTTGTAATTAAAGAATTGAATTGGGCTAAAGTAATTGAAATAACATAGACCAGTGTAAAATTAACATAATTACTAGGTGGAGCAACAAAAATCGAATATATAACCAAATTACTCTTTTAAAAGCCTTTTATAAATCCAATTTGAAGGAAATCATCTGAATATGATCCCTATGGATGTAGTGAAGCCCCTCTTGGGCCAAACCTATAACATTTTGGATTTGTTGGCCCCTGAGAAACCCAAAATGGTTAGTAAAGATGTTGGAGGAGAGGATGTTTTTTAAGTGGAGGGAAATTATTTTGAAAATGATCTTATAGATTTCATTACAAAGCAAGATATATTTGAAAATGTCAAAAGAGGGATTTTTCACCTTGGGGATAAGGGCTGAAAATCTAGAATTGTAGGGGCCAAGATCTGTCCACTTAATTTAGAATATTCCCTCACGTGCAAAAGGTCCTCCCCCAAAAATTCAAAACAACCAATATTTAATTCAATAGATAGCCCATCTGGCCTTGGACTCTTTCCTTTTTGGAATTTGTGAAGTGTGGTTTCAAATTCTTCCATGGAGACAACCCCTATTAAGGTCTCATTTTCTTGATTGTTCACAAAACAAGAAAAATGAGTAGCAACATGGAGTATATGATTTATATTGACTCTACTTGCACCAATATAAATATTTTCAAAGAAAATGTTTGGGAAATATCCTGAAAAGAGGTAGCTTGGGAGCCATTTTCCCTTCTTATGCACCGTATGGTATTGATAGATTTTATATGATTGGAATACTGATGAATTTTTTTGGAGTTTTCATACCCACATAAAGACAAATGGATCTACCTTTCATCCTCCACTCTTTTTCCTTATCTAGGAGAATCTTTCTTTTTTGTGCTTCCAAAGACTTGAATTCCTGGTGCTGGGTGTCATTGTGCATCCTGAACCCTTCCCCTTCTGGAGTGGTGTTAAAGTTGGATTCTATGTCCTCCAATGATTTCACATCTTATTCTCATTTTTTATTTCCCTAGGATATGGCTACATATTTTTCCCACTTAATATTTTTTTCAAATTGAAGGCGCAGAGGATGTTTGAAACTATCATCATAGGGGACCCAAATGGATTGAATAACTTGTAGAAAAGAAGGATCCTCAAACCAATGAGGATTGAACTTGAAAGGGATAGTTGGTTTTGGAGGGGCTATACCTAGTTCAAAGAGAATGGGACAATGGTATGAACTACCCCCAGAGTCTATCCACTACCTCATTCTAAAATTTCCTTCTATCCAACCTTCTAAAATGAGAAACCCGTCGAGTCTTTTAGTGATTTTATTCTCGATTGTCTTATTGTTTCACCAAGTTGGGAGGAGTTTGGTGGGAAGGATTTCCAAGAGCCCGATTGAGTCTTATTTTTGAAGAAATAAGTCCATCAAAGGGTTGATCCTTGCAGCAGGGCCCCAAACCCCCCTTCTTTCCTAAGGAGAAATTTAAAAACCCTCTTAAAATCACTAGGTTGGAAAATAGATTTGATAGAGAAAAAATATTTTCCCAGAAAAGTTCCCTATCCTTATAAGGACTTTAAAGGTTTAGGATTGATAAGAAGCAGTCAAATAATTGTGAGAACAATTGCAGAATTAGAGGATTTTGGGATGACCAAGCCATATAGAACTTTAATTTTTATTTATTCCATCTTGATACTAGCCCTCCCACTCTCCCATCCACATTGAGAACCAAAAAATCCCATCCTGTGCAGATGTTATATAGTAGGGAGGTTGCATGGGTTCCTTCCATCATGGATTCCTCAATAAAAAATAATTTGGGCAAGTAGGAGTCTATAAGATGCCTCAAAGCCAATTTTTTCATAGGGCTGGATAAACCCTAACAATTAAAGGATATAATTTTGATGAGGAGCCCACTTCAAGGGCCAATGCTCTAAGAGCCTCATCTAGGGAGCATTTTCTCCCTGCCCTAATTTATACTTTTGTTGCTTTCTGAGCATATGAAAAATATGATTGTGACCTTTCCCTATTTTTTGGCCCCCCTATAGGAGCATGCACTCTTAAACTCCCAAAAAGTGAATCTAGAGAACCTAGATCCTCCACAAAATCCAATCTCGAAGAGGGTTTTCCCCATGACCTAAGGTTGTAGCTAGTATTCTACTGAGGAGGGGGATGTGGCCGAGTGCAAATAGAAGGGGAAGACTCTACATTATGGAGTGATGGCAAGGATGGGTAATGTGGGGAATCCTTTCTAGGTGAGAAAACAAGGGACAATTTTGTTGCCATAAAATATATAGAGATATATAAATAAATATACATTGATATAAGTGAGGAGTGAAATATTAATGTAGTGAAAATTGAATTCCTATAACTACAACAAAATTTCTAAAACTTTATTATTTTCATAAGCCTCAACTCCGCCATTAAGTACACTTAAATACGGGGAAGATTGAGAGTGATTGTATCACAAGGAAATGTGTTTATTAATATCATCGCCACTTTTTTTGTGACAACAAGAGTTAGAAAAAATTAATTCCATCGTCATTAACCAATGAAAAACTCGTGACCCAACCTCAATTACAACCTTAAAATGTGAAATCATTGATGACTCAGCCAAAGAAGGAGATTCATGCAACTAGGAAATATACACATGGAAATTAATAATCACAACCTCAAAGCATTGATAAAGATAAGTTTTTGCCGTGTTACAAAGGTAATGGTTGGAATCACAATTTCCCTTAGACCAAAGCCCGCAGGTGTTAATAAATGATCACATTGCCAGAGATAAGGATCCATGAGAGGCAGTTAGTCCATGTCGTGAAACACACGGGGAGCATTGGTTTATCCAATGTTCAACAATCTCCCCCCCAATGCAAGTCGAGTGTGCATCAAACTTGTGACCTATGCTCTAATACCACTTGTTAGTAATCACGATTGTCATTAGAACAAAACACGCAGGTGTAAATCAATGATCGCATCGCTATAGATAAGAATCCATGAGAGGCGGTTAGTCCATGTCATGAAACACGCATGGGGCGTTGGTTTATCCAATGTCCAATAGGTAAAGCAAAAAACTAAATCTCTCTTTGGATACAAGTAAACAATAGTGGCTAAATTGGTTTTAATGAAGGATATTTAACCATATGTTTACTAAAAATGTGGAAAAGGTTGAGTTATGGAAATTAAGGTTTGTTTGTTCAATAATGGAAGGAGCTTACTAGGGTTTACTTTTGGATTTTCTTCTAGATAGTTAAGAGGTCCTACCTTGAGGTACCATCATGGGGTTTCATTCAAATGAAGTTGGTACCAAAGAGGCTTGTCGAATATTGTTCGGAGGAGGATGATTTTAAGGTACAAGAAGTGAGTAAGGGTGGTGAGAATGGAGGTTTCTAGGGAGGCTCAAGAGGGGGAATTCAAGGTAATGGCAAAGGAAGATAAAAGGTAGGTATCCCACCTATTATAACTATGAGTTGATCAATTAGTGCATTCGTATACCTAATCCCATTTTCTATATGGATACTGCCATAGCACAATGCATGAGATGAAGGAATATAAAAAGAGGTTAGACGATTGGGAGGAAAAGTAGGGATGCTTTAATATGGTGATTGTGAAGCCACACAAGAATCAAAAGTTAAAGGTATTGTGCAACTACGATTGATAACTCAAGGAGTTATTTGCACAAGAGAATAAATGATTAGGGGTCAATGCATTAAACAATGTTTTAATGGTTGCACGGGAAGATAAGAAAAGAAACTTAAGTACTTCCTAAGTTTGATGATATGCAGTACAAGTAGTTCATGCGTGAAGGAAAAAAGTGATTGAAGAGGCAACTATACTTTCACCGCTACATAAGGAATCACTATATGAGGAATCACATCACAAAGGATCACTACATAGGGAGTTTTTGGATGACTCAAGGAAATAGGTAAATGAGTTTTTGCATTGGTTTATTAAAGTGTTGAGTAGTCCCCTAGTCACTAAGATGTTGACACCTTCATTAACCAAAATGATGGAGTATATTGGATTGTAAGTTCCGTTGTAGCACCATTACTAGAGAGGGGTGTAACATGTTACTAGGAAAATGAGAATAGGGAAAGAATTCAAGATGACAATAGAGCTAAGGAAATATGAGATGGAAGGTATGATGATGGATTTGGGATATAACATTGACATCCTACAAAAGAAATTCTAGGAGCTAATGTGAAAACCCACACTAGTTTGGTCTCTAATTCAACTTAGATTAGCCAACTAATATTAGATTTATCTAATTGGAAGACTACACAATGTTGAGGTAAATGTTAATGGAGAAAAACATAAAGTTATATTTTTAGGTAATTGATGTCCTAGATTATTTATACCCATATACTTCTTTGTTGGGAATTGATTGGGAATTTGACAATAATGCTATATTGAATTTGAAATAGAGATGATTTATTTTCAGATAGAGGAACTACACATGATTTCCCCTTTGGATCCAATGGAAGGAGAAAGGTATAACGAGCCTATTATTGATGATGCACAAAATTCAATAATCGAAAACATCTACAAATCACAAGAATGAAGGAGGATCACATCAATCCTATAATAGATGGATAAAACAATGTAAACTATCAAATGAGAACTATACCGAGTACCCATTTTTTTGAGGTAGCAAAAAATCATCTGAATTTGAAAAGCATTGATTCAAAATACACCTTTTTTAGCATATTTTTGACACTTTAAATTTTCTTATGTATCAAGTATGAACAATTTTTTTAAATGTTAGTGATTTTCATGCTAATTTTGAAAAATGTTGATGCAGCATCAACCCCTTTTTTAAGAGGGATTATTTTTGACACTTTAAGTTTTCTAATGTATTAAGTATGGATAGTTTTTTTTAAATGTTGGTGATTTTCATGCGGATTTTGGAAAACATCACCATTTGTTTTAAAGCATATTTTTGACACTTTAAATTTTCTTATGTCATAAGTATGCACAATTTTTTTTTTTTAATATTGATTATTTAACTATTTTTCAAGGTATCTTATTTCTCATCTTATTTTTCATCCTAGGATGTTTGTTTTTTAAGGGTTTTCCAAACATGTTTTTTTTTGTTTATTTTTTTTTTTTTGCACAGTTTTTTTTGCAATGTTTTCTATATGAAATTTTCATTTTTGCAATGTTTTATTGTGAAATTTTTAATCTTTTTGCAAGTATAAAAATAATAATAACATTAATATTTGAGGTTATTATTTTTTTATATTTATATCATTTATAATACTTTATTCCTCATTAATATGTCAATAAAAATAATTATTTTTTAACATTGGACAAAAATACACATTTTGCAATAAATAATTAAAAAATACATATTTAGAAACTTTCACTAAAAATACAAGTTAAAATAAATACTTTATAAAAATTGAATAAAAATTGTGACATTGGAAGTTTGTTTCCCAAAAAAATGATCAATAAAGTTTAAGTAAAAAACAAAACAATCATAAAAATAAAAATAAAGACAAAAATAAAAAAATTATATATAATTAAATTAATAATTCATAAAAAATTTAAAAGAACATTAAAACAATTAAAAACATTAAAAATAAAAAAATAAAATAAAATTTAAAAATCGTGACCCCATGGCCCTGAGTGGGCCAAGACTGATTTCGGGAATCGGATTTGGCCTGCGTAGGCCCGCATGTCTAGGTGATTCAAATCTAATTCCTGGAATTAGGCTTTTCCTACCCAAGTCCACGGCCCACGGGCCCTGGGTGGGCCAAACCCCATTCCTGGAATCGGGTTTGCTCGCCCAAGGCCCTGGGTTGTAGGGCTATGTAGGCTAGGGCTTCATGCAAGCCCCCTCCCACCAAGGTCTGTAACTCATAGGCTTATGCAGGTAGGGGCTCCATGCCCAGGCTCACCGCCCATACAAGGTCTGTGACTCATAGGCATGTGCAGGTAGGGGCTCCATGCCCAGGCATGGGCGGGCGTGGGCTTATACAAAGCCCTCACTGTCATGCCCCTACCCTAGCAGTAGTCTTTCAACCGCACAAAGGGGGGTGTGACACCGCCACCCATTTTATTTTCAACAATACTTACAAGTGTGGACTATGGCTAACATTCCATACTTAGTTTATTTTTTCACTTTCTAAGTATTAACATTCATATACACAACGGAAACATTCAATTAGTCTTCCTTCATCATTATTACCATTTACACATATGCACAGTGGATAATTAACTGGAGGGAAAACTCCCTAAATATGAGTCTGCCCACGATGATAATAACAATCTTTCATAAAATGCAATTACAGTCTTTATGAGAGAACACCAACTTCTCTTCAGTTATTTTTGTCAAAATGTGCAACTCGGCCTACATCGTGTAGCCTTTCCCAAACCACCATTCAAGAGTGCCCACCGATTCTACCGTCCGTCGAACCGTTCAACAAAACTCGTTCAAGAACCCATTCAGAACCTTGTTCAGCAACTCATTCGGAACCTCGTTCAAAAAATTGTTCGGCAAATCGTTCGAAACTTCGTTCAGAAACCTGTTCAGCAACTCGTTCAAAACCGTTCAGGAACCCGTTTAGGAGTCCATTCAGACCTTCTGCTCAGGACTTCGTTCAGGAGTATGTTCAGGGCACTCGTTCAGAATAGTCATTCAGCACACTGTTCAAAACACTCGTTCAACGCACCATTCAAAATCTCATTCCATTGGTCATTCACCCGACCGTTCAGAAATGTCGTTTAGCCACCTGTTCAGAAACCCGTTCAGCACATCGTTTCTGCGTCTTTGGCTCCTCCGTTTGGTGTTGCGGTCAAGTGTCGCATACATCTTCTCCACATCCACCCTTTGTCTCTCCCTCACCTTGAGCTCGCACTTATGAACTTCCAAACTTATGATTTCTTCCTCCATGGCGTCCGCCCATATATACATTTCTCCATTGTTAAGTCACGGGTCGGCCTACCCAAGCCAACCTACCCATTCAGCCAAACGCACCCCAACTTAATGTCGGCTTGCCCATGTCGTCGCCCTGCCGAGTCCACATATGCGATATAAGTTTGTGTTTTCCAAGTTTTCACACTTAGTTGAATTTCGGTTTTTCGACCTTCATTGGCTTGTTGCGCTCATGCCTCAGGCACCTTTAACCGATCGCCCCAGCTAATCGCACTTCTCCAACTCATCCCATCTTCGCAACCAACTCACCCACTCACCGACTCGTCACATGCCCAACTCGTCGCATTTAACCAGGAGCGCGCACACCTAACTTGTCAGACGCCAACCACCGAATCATGGGCTTGACATACTCCCCCACTCTAAATGTTTGTTGTCCTCTACAACACCCTCATACAACATCGCAAAGTGTTGCTAGCTCCAACATCCAAAATGCCCATGCTACCCACCTCTGCTCCGTCATCATACAAACCATCAAGGTTCTTGTCTCCATGAATTGGAAAGTCTCCTCAATCCATGATCATCAACCATATCCGTCGCAATCTCCACATGCTACCCCACCATGGAAGGTTGGTCCCTCCAACTCAAGCTACATGCTCACTGCAACATATATCGTGTTGACCACATCATGTATCATCATCGTGTGAACCGATGCCATGATACTCCAACATAATGCTAACACATCTCAGTACACTGCTAGCCTCCATGACTCGAACTATTCGGGTGATCAGTCCAACTGTCACACTCAAATCAAGCTGGTAGTCCCAGTTTTGGGATCCAGTGGAAAATCTTTGTGTATATGTGTTATGCTCTTGCATTGTTTATTTTTTTTTCTTATAATTCGTATGCAGGTAATTTCTATACAGGGTTGAAACATACACTGTTACAACATCAACTCGATCAAGAATCCATCTCCATCTACATCAAAGTGTAAGTAAGCCATGCCCAGGTCCATGAAGTAACCTCCATATCATCCACAACATGTTGTCCATGATGTTGGTGTCAATGTGCTGCAAATCAGTCGCATCTATCCCAACATCACCATCTACATATGTGTAAAATCCATCTCCTCAAAATGAAGAGATCCTCTCATAAAACTGACTCTCGATGTGCCACATCTAGGCCCATGAAGCAACCTTCAGTATATCTGTAATGTGCCCTCCCTCAAGTCTGCCAAAGAAACAAATATACACCTGTCTCATCACCCATGTGCTGCCCATGGTCAGAAACCAATCAGCTCCCATGTATCAAAAGTGGTTAAGTCTCGGCTCAACCCATGCCCAAGTGTTGCCAACAAGGCATCCTCATCATTGCAACTCCATCACTCCAAAGTGTCTCATATCGATCATCCACATCAAGTCACTCTCCCAAGCACACCCTATAAATGTACTCAAGAGTATGCACTCCATACTACATCAAAGTCATTGACCTCAGCTCCTCTATGCATCAGATCCTCCAATTCCACTATCATATGAAATCCCCAAAAGTTACAACCTCATGTCATCATGAGATCCATAAGTCATCTCTAACCAACATCCTAGCAAGCATACATGTCTCGGCCCCCAAAGGTCTCTGTAAGATGCCTCAGCTCCCCATGTAGTAGGAATACTCCATAGTCTGCTCATAACTCCACCAATTCCATGGCCTTATTGTACATAAGTGCACAACATCCCCATCGACTCATAAGTAAAAAGTCTGCATGTCACATCGGAAAATCCATCTACATAACATGGGCCATCTTCATCCAAGCTTGCAATCTAGTCTAGTGCCCATAGTCACCCAAATCACATATATCATCAAGTCATATGAGTCCCTTCCATCATAGTTCCCCAACTAAAGGTCCCACCAAGACTGCCTCTTGGTCTCGGCCATGATAAATCCACCCAAGTATCATCAAAACCAAGTGCGTGCCCTCTCTCCAATCAGTCCATGAGTCATGTTGGGCTCTTAGCCAATTTCTCCATATGGCTAAAGCATGACCCATTTCTCTGCAATGATCATCACGTTCCTCCCTTGTCACGGGAATTTGCACCTTCTACCATAAGGTCACAAATAGCCCCAACAAGCTCTACAACAGTCAATGGTCCTTGCCTCTCCATACAAGGTCTCATGTGGACATCCATGGCAAGATCTTCCACCGCATCGGAAAACTGATTTTTCCCTTCCCTGCGTGTGGCCCATCCTCCAAAAGCTCCAATGAAACACAAGTAATAATAGGAATACTTACTTCATCATGAGGCTCCTCCATGTGAGTATCCTCATCCACCAATGTTTGCAAATTACACAATCCTAGTCCAACTTTATCAATTTCAAGTTCCTCCTCCATCGTTGTCATCTCTGCAACATCCTCAAACATCACAGCTTCATCATCGCAATCTGCAGCTACATCCTGCTCCATTGCCCAACCAAGTCGAAGAAGTTCACCTTCAACATTTCTTTCCAAGACTTCAACTTCATCTCGAATCTATGGGTTCTCTTCTTTCATCCGCTTCAACCTGTATAAGGTCAGCAAGAGCCTCCCTTGGCATTCTTTCAAACCTGCCATGTCTTTTGATCTAGCTTGGCCCAAGAATGAAGCTTCACCCCTGCTAAACTTTCACGAAGTGTAACACTTCACCTATAAGCCTGGTTCGATTGAATCAACCTCTGATACCAACTATCACGCCCTACCCTAGTAGTATCCTTTCAACCACAAAGGGGGGTGTGGCACCACCACCCGTTTTCTTTTCAATAATACTTACAAGTGTGGACCACACCTAACATTCCATACTTAGTTTATTTTTTCACTTTCTAAGTATTAACATTCATATACACAGCGGAAACATTCAATTAGTCTTCTTTCATCATTATTACCATTTACACATATGCACAGTGGATAATTAACGGGAGGGGCAACTTACTGAATATGAGTCTGCCCACAATGATAATAACAATCTATCATAAAATACGATTACAGTCTTTGTGAGAGAACCCCAACTTCTCTTCAGAAATTTCTGTCAAAATGTGCAACTCGGCCTACATCATGCAGCCTTTTCCGAACCACTATTTCGGAGCACCCACCGGTTCTACCGCTCGTCGCACCGTTAGAAAAAACTCGTGGAGAAACTCGCTCAGAACCTCGTTCAGCGACTCGTTCAGTAACTCATTTGGAACCTCATTAAGAAACCCATTCAGAAACTCATTCAGAACTTCATTAAGAAACTCGTTCTGCAACTCATTCAGAACCTCATTTAGGAACCCATTCAGGAGTCCCTTCAAAACCGTCATTCAAGACTTTGTTCAGGAACTCGTTCAAGAGTCTGTTCATCGTACCCTTTCAAAATAGTCGTTCGGTGCATTGTTCAGAACATTTGTTCAGTGCACCATTCAGAAGCTCTGTTCAGAAACTCGTTATGCCGGTCATTCACCCGACCATTCAGAAATTTCGTTCAGCCGCCCTTTCAGAAACTTGTTTAGTGCATTGTTCAAGAACTCGTTCAACACATCATTTCTGCGACTTTGGCTCCTCGGTTCAATGTTGCGATCAAGAGCCACTTGCACCTTCTCCACGTCCACCGTTCGGCTCACCCTCACCTTAAGCTCACACTTATGAACTTCCAAACTTATGATTTCTTCCTCCATGGCATCCGCCCATATATACATTTCTCCATGGTTAAGTCATGGGTCGGCCTGCCTAGGCTGACATATGCATTCAGCGAAATGCACCCCAACTTAACATCGGCTCACCCATGTCGTCGCCCCACTGGGTCCACATGAGCGATATAAGTTCACCTTTGCCAAGTTTGCACACTTAGCCGAATTTCGGTTTTTCAACCTCCGTTGGCTTATCACGCTCATGTCCCAGATGCCTTTAACTGACTACCCCATCTCGTCGCACTTATCCAGCTCGTCCCATCATTGCAACCAACTCGCCCCTCACTGATTCGTCGCATTTAACCGGGAGCGCGCCCACCCAACTTGTCGCACGCCAATCGCCAACTCGAGGACTTGACACTCACCCACCCAGGCCCGCGGGCGGGGGCTTGCACAAAGCCCTCACCCACCCAAGCCTGTGGCCCACGTGGTATGGGAGGGCCAAGCCTAATTCCAGAATTGGGCTTGGCCAGCCCAAGGCCCGTGGGGCCACGATTTACTATATATATATATATTTATATATATATATTAGATTTTTTTAAATGCTTTTTTATTTTAATGTTTTATTTTAATTATTTTTTATGTTTGATTTTTTTATCCTTTTTTATATTATATATATATATTATTATATTATTATAATATATATATATATATATTATATATTATATATATATATAAATATATATATTATCAATAGTTTAACGTTAAGAATTTAATTTTTATTTTTTATTGTTATTGAAATTTATTTATTTGTAAAGTGATTGGTTGAGGTTTATTATGGATTTTTAGTACTATTTAACTTTTTATTTTTTTTTTTATTTTCTTTTATATTATTTCATTTTCATGAATTATAAGTTTTGCACAATATTTTCAATTTAAGGTGATTATTATTATATTAAAACATATTTTAATAAATTTAATTATAGACAATTATATATATTAATAAAAATAAAACACATACACATATGTATTTTAATATAAACAAGCCCGCAGAGGTTTGGTCTCCTGACCACCGAACAATCTGTTAAGTCTCATGTGTCATTGTGCAGGTCACGAGTTCGAGTCTCGTCTTACCCGAGGGTTGTTCTTGCAAGCTGGGCGGTTCCTCCTAGAGGTTATAGTTGTAGCAAGTGGGATTCGACCCCGTGTAACGCAAGTATGACACCACCACCATTGCCAATTCCGCTAGTCAACAAAATATATAGATAAATATATAAACAATATTAGTTTATCACATTTCTTCATTTGTTGTGATGGCATTCAACAATATAATATTTTATTAGTTGTTTTATTTTTGTGATGAAATCTTAGTCTTTGTTATTTTATTGTTTCATTAAGTTATATTTAAGCTAAGGGGAAGGTACTAGCTACTATGCATCCTTTGTTTTTATAAAAAAATTTGTGTGTGTCATATTTGGATTCCAAACTGAGTCTAAATTCCGTATCAATATCCATACTGGAAGGTAGGATTTAAATACTCACCCAAACTTAGCCAAGTGGACATATAATAGTAATACACACGAAGAAAATAACTCTGACAGTGCAAGTATAGAAATGTTCATGATTAAAATGATGAAGTTGTTGAGCATTCATTCTGTGAGGAGGGTCATCAAGGAGATAATGTGACCCAGAGGTAGGGTCCAGGGGTTAAATGCCAAATCCTACCAGAGGGTCAAGAATTATGGTCACAAAGTGCTTAACGATGGAGACTGTAGAGGAAGGAGCTTATCTCTCGCGGGGTATGTCATCGACGGGTGTAGGTCACATGGAACACATAATGGATTTCGGGGCATAACAATTGAGAGTAATCAATGGTGGATCTAGTTTGGTGATGAACAACAAGGATCCGATGTGACAACCCCCTCATTCTTTGTACCATGGTGAAGATGATTCCCCACATACCGTTGATTAAGTGGGGATGAGTATTGACTGTTGGATAGAATATGTGGAATTACACCTTGGAACTATGAGTGTGACACCCCCCTTGGTGACGTCACAGGGAGGAGGTGGGGGGACGACAATTATATCAGATCTGTTAATTGTATAACCTCACTCAGCCATCAAATTTTTATATGGTCCGAATACTAGGAGGTTCGTCACATTATATCTTTGCAAGGTACATTAAGGTGGGTCATCATTATGTCGTTCTTGCTAGTGTTAAGTCATATAAAGGTGAAGAGGGAATCCTCAAATATTAAGGTCTTATATAAACTATGTATAACTAAAACAGAGGTCTTGCAATTGTTTCATCCACATATACATGCAGGATGTAATTAAGTGGATCAAGGGACCCAATCTATAAGTAATTATACCTAGGGTTATATAATGATAAGCAGGGGTCCCGTGATGGTTATAACCTATTTATATGGATACAAATACATAAATACACACACACACACACATATAAGGCTAGGAGTGTAACACAGTAAAGAATAACTACTAAGGGGTAAAATTCTAAGTAAGCACAAAATGAAAACATGTAAATAGGTTACCTGGAGTAAGGAGAAGGTGTATATATACCCCTTAGCATGTCCTACTATGATGTGGCATTATGATAGTATTCCACGTAGCACCACGTGGGTGAGACATGGCTTGGCATAGTACCAATGTAAATAAAGGGGGGGGAACTTTAAACTAACATAACTTTTGACCCAGAGCTCGAATAGGGTAAAGTTTTATATTATTGGAATCATCTTGATGAGACGATTGCAATGATGTCACCTGTTTCTAGGTTAGAGAAGTTTGAAAAAGAACAAATTTTTTTGTATACCCCATTCTCAAACTGCACTTGGATTGAATGGGCTCTATCACAAAAGGAATGAAGACCAAAGGTTTAACCCTAGAAGTAGGGTATAAATCTAGTTCCCTATCACATAATTAACAGAGAAAGAAATACAAATTTGGAAACCTTGGAGAGGAGTGGAGCTCTATATTTTAATGTCATAACTAATTATGAATATAATTAATTATAATATTGGATCGCAGAATTAAATGTGTACCACAAGGATGCTTTTGGCGTGATAAAAATGATAAAAAAATTACCATTTCATGTGTTAATTCTAGGCATCGGGAGAACTATCTACATGATGTTGCCCATAACAATGGTGTTGCTGACACTATTGGAAAAGGGGTGTACTTTTACACTCTTGGAATAGGTATGCATGTGAATTATTAAATGGCATGAGGAATTTTCGAAATTCTTGTGTTTCTTGTATCGCACATTGTTCTACTGATTGTATAGATATGTTTTATGTATATGTTTGTGTACATGCATTGGATGGGGGATTCCCATGGCTCCTTTGACTAAAGGTATATTGTAGAATGTTAAGCAAATGATAAATGCTTGTTTGTAGGTGCATGTCTTGTGATGCATTCTCTTTATGAATGTAAAAAAAATTAAGAATCTGATGTATGCTAATGTGACATGTAGTTTCATAGCTAGCTCTATGAAGTTGTAGGTGTTATGAGTTTTGGCCTTAATAAGGAGGCCAAATATTTCTAAAGTGTTTTAATAACTTATGTAAAATGATAATGGTGGTCATAGTAAAGAGGTTGATTATAATTACTATGTTATTATGGATCACATATGGAATTCTAACCATTTAAATTTCATGATGATAACTACAACGGATGTATATATTAAGAGAAAACTTATATAGATGTTAAGTTGGTTTTTGATATATAACTTATTAAAATCCTATGGATGTGTGAACAACTATGGGGCAACATATTTGACTTAAATTCGTAAGATGACCCCTAGCATATGTATTTTTATTTCATTAATGAAATAATAGCTGAGTGTGTGTGGCAGTGCATCAGAGGAATAGAAGATTTGAAGGCTTAGCTCAAGGAATTGGAAATTGAGTTCATGATCTGCAAGGAAAAGATAAATAAATTTGATAGGAAACAACAAGAATTGATAGATTGTAACTATGAATTGCAGTAACACTTGTAGGAATTGACATGTCGAGTTCAACCCTCAGAGAAGGGAAGTGATGATGAAATAAAAATACGTCGTAAGATTGAGAAGGAAAGAAAACCTATATGTTGTTGGTCATGTGGAGAAGAACACATAAAACGAGACTGTCCACACGATATGAAAATGAAGGGAAACTGATTTTGTTATATATGTATATGCTTGTTTGATGATTGACAATACCATGAGTGTTGGACTCAATACATGGAGTGAATTTATTTTCTAGACCACTAGTGGATATTGTCATGCCATGCCTTTAAACATTAAGCTTGAGACTAGTTGTTTAATAATTATTGAATATGCATGGCCATGTTGTTTTGATTGTATTTATTTTATGATTGTGATTATAGATTTTACTTTCCTTTTGCGATGTTAATTTTATTGTTGCCTCTTGCATTGCTTATTGATTTTCATCACTGACTATTAATTACATACCCTAGGGCCTAAAAGCAAGTTGGTTGAGGTGGAAGGGAAGCCAAAGACTCTTGATAAAAGGGAAACACATGCATTACATACTACTTTTTTTTTTCACAAGATCGGGTACTCATATATTTAAAAAACTGTGCGCGCTAAAATTGTTACATAGGATTCGAGGATAGCAATCCTGAATGAGGTCCAAAATCGGGACGCAGCCCGTGACTTCTGTGAGCTTAATTTAAAGAAAGAATGCTGGAAAAGATACCTACTGTACTGATTTACAAACAATCCATCTATGAGCTTTACTTTACTGTTCATTTAACTAATCATCTAAGCCGGTTTCTTCATCATTCCTCTGTTCATCTCTTTGGTCCTCTTTTCAACTTGCCTCGATGGATGCCACTGCCTGCGTGTTGTCCGTGAGTTGCTTTGAGAAGGTCGGTCGCCTCCTCCAAAGGTTGACACTTCACCTTGAGTACCTCTATTTCCTTTTTCTGCTTGGCCTGCTTCAAAATCCCTCCTCAGCTTTTTGTGATGATTAAGAAGGGGGGCAATCCAGAACTCATAACCTTTACCCCGAATGCAAGTATCAATCCCAGGTCGATGGTCTTCCTTGTTGCGCTGCGCTCTCCTGGATTGCATATTGGGGTTTGCTGGCGTGACTCGAAAGGAGCTGTTTAGAGAGCATAGATTTAAAATAGTCCATGAAATATGCCTGAGGACGGCAGGGGAGGGGTACAGAGCTCCCAAAGTTTTAGAGGAGGCGCTGGAGCTCAATAAACTGGGCGCGCAACGGAGAGACTCACTCCCCTGGCCAACTACACAATGGGGCTGAGAGAGAAGAACGCTCAAAGGAGCAGGTATGGGAAGGGAAGGAGCACTGTCTGTATTACAAAAGAGCAGAGGGATGGATCACAGCTTGGAAAAAGGATTGGCAGAAGAAGAAGATTGGGCTTCTGGATTAGTATTCAGAACATTATTGGCTCTGGTATCCTCAAGAGCGAGGGCTCTTTCAGTCGAATCAACAGGGGGTCGCGTTTTTCCTGAAAAGCATGCAAGGCGGGAGAAGAAACTTGAGCAACAGCAGCATTTTTTGGCCATTGTTATGAGAATGAGAGGTTGGGCTGGAACTTCAGTACACTGAAAAAACAAATTTTGAAAATTGCAAGCTTCGAACGATGGCTAGAAACTGGAGTGTGGATATCGATAATGGGAACTCATGACAATTACCCCATTGAAGGAGTATTTTATAAACATCATGCAAGGTCGCATTGATGCAAAGCCAATCGAGCCTGAAGGGAGATCACGAACAAGGCTGGGCTCGAGAAAGATGACAGAGTGTGAGGGGTGTGGGAGTCGTCCAAATACTTGTTGAAGGGGTAGATTTTGAGCCGAGAATACTCTGGGGGACATTCTTGATGGCCAGAAGGGCATTTTGACAGATTTAGGGAATATCTTTATCATAGATTGTGTCATTTTCTCTTACCTGTCCCTGATGCCTGTTTACTGCCATGTTAGCAATGGAGTCTGCTTCTGCGTTATGCTCCCTCAACAAATGTCTGAAGGTGACCTCCCCCAAACTTCGAATGGTTTCTTTGATCTGCTGTCTGATGTTGTTGAGGCATTCTTTGTTAAAATCTTTGTCCTGGATCATTGCAGAGATTATGATAGCCGAGTCCCCAAATATTATTGGGTTCTTTATCTGCCAGTTGGAGAGGATTGTGGTGCCGAGGAGGAGACTATATGCTTCAGCTGCGTTATTTGAAGTTGATCCCAATCCCCATTCATAACTGCAGATGATTTTTCCTTCTTTGTCTTTGATTATTCCTCCTGCTCCCGCAGCTCCGGGATTGTTCTTTGATGCTCCGTCAAAGAACAGAAGTGGGCGGTCTTGCTTGCTTATCCACTGCCTTATTTCATCCTTGGTTCCCCTGAGTTTCCAGTTGGCCTTTTTCTGGATGGCTTTCTTCTGTGGTGAAGGTTGCTGAGCATGGTTCACATTGAAATTGTTATACCAGTCCCGTTCCTCTTGTGCCCAGCTGAGTTGGTTTGGGGGTGCTATGTAGTTTGCACTTACGACCTCCGAGATGTTTGCTATGGTTTTGGCTAGAACGTTGTCCATGTTAGGCCTTTTATTGTTGAAAACATATTTATTCCTTTCAAGCCAAAGATTCCAGCATAGTGTGGCTGGTATGCACTTCCAGATTCTTGTAATATTATTTTTCCCCTTTAAAGAGTATAGATAGGCACTTTTCCAATTCTTCTGGAGGTTATGCATTTGGTCAGGGGTTCCTCTGATGTCTAGGGGTCTCATTATGCTGGTCCAGCAACCTTGAGCAAACGAGCAAAGAAGGAAGGAGTGCTGAAGGGACTCTTCCTCTGCCCAACAGAAGCTGCAAATCGAAGGTCCTTGTATCCCCCTCTTTTTCGGGTTCTCCGCTGTGAGGATTCTTCCTTTTAAAAGAGTCCAGTTGAAGTGCTTTACCTTTGGGAGACATTCTGTCTTCCAGGCCACTGAGTAAAGGTTCCAATTGTCAGAGGGGTTTAAGTTTTGAAGGGATTTGTATCCTTCTTTAACCGTGAAGGAGCCTCCCCCCGAGTCCCAGATATATCTGTCCTCTTTGTCCTTGTTTGTTGGGGCTAATCCAGCTAAAGAGAGCTTCAGATTTTGCCACAAAACTTTTAATTCCAGAGGTAGATTCAAGTCTTTCCAGGCCTGCCATCTGTTTTGATTCCATAAGGATATGTCATGCATGGTGCTTATGTGTCTCTCCTCCATCCAAATTTGAAGAGGTCGAAGCTCTTGGAGGAGGGTTCTTGGATTAGAGTTTAAGATTCTATCAGTCCAAATATTAATACTTTGACCATTACCTGGGAGCTTGGAGACGTTTTCCTTGAAATGTGGCAGAACTTTCTTCACTAGGTGCCACATCGGAGTGCAGGGCCTGTCTGCTATTGGATCCTTGAGGATATTGGAGTTTGGGCCTCTGAGATACTTCCTTTTGATTGCTTCCACCCACCATGAGCCAGTTCCTGTGAGCATCCTCCAGATCAACTTGAGCCCCAACGCCTGGTTGGAGAGGCTTGGAATTTTTATAGATAGGCCACCTTTTTCGTAAGGAAGGGTAACTTGGTCCCAGCTAACAAGGCTGAATTTTTTTGAGTCTTGTTTGCCTCCTTGCCAGAGAAAACTTCTCATCATGAGCTCCATGTGTTTGTGGATACTAGCAGGGGCCATCATGATTGCGTATTGGTATATTGGGAGTCCAGAGAGGACGGCCTTAATGAGGATTGATCTGCCAGCTAGGTTGAGCCAAGAGACTCCCCAGTTTTGGAGGTGTCCTCTCATTTTTTCAATGTGGTTTGTCCATACTTCAGCTTTAATATGTTCCTTTGCCAGCGGCAGGCCCAGATAAGTGAAAGAGTTCCAATTGATTTGGAGCGGGATCTGCAAGATTTGGGAGATTCTTTGTTGGATCTGAAGAGGCGTATTCCAAGTGTAGAGCCTACACTTTCTGTTATTTAATTCTCCTCCCGAGGCTTGAAGAAAAGCATCCAGAATCTTTTTAAATCTCCTAGCCATTAGACTGGATGCACCCCCAATTAATAAGGTATCATCTGCAAACAATGAGTGATTTACTTCCTTTATCCCTCTCTCAATACGGATGCCTGTAATTTCTTTCTTATTGCGCAGATTTTCTAGGTGGAGGCTGAGAGACTCTGCCATGATAATGAAAAGAAAGGGGGAGAGGGGGCAGCCCTGCCTCAGGCCTCTAGAGCTTCTGAAGGATGAGCTGGGCCTGCCATTGATCAGTGGGGCGGTCCAGGAGTCAAAGATACATGCTCTGATCAGGCTGATAAAGTTAGAAGAGAAACCAAATTTCTTAAGAACCGCGCAAAGGAAGGAGTGGTCTACTCGATCGAATGTGTTGGCCATGTCCAATTTGATAATCATTCCACGCTCCCCTCTGTTGTAACTGCTGTGGATTGCCTCCTGCACTAAAATGACATTATCAATGATCTGCCTCTTGGGGACAAACCCTCCCTGGTTCTCTGAGATTATGAGGGGAAGAAGGTTCTTTATCCTGTTTGCTATTATTTTTGTGATGGTTTTGTAAGAGACGTTACAAAGCGAGATGGGCCAAAATCTATCAAAGGATTTAGGGTCGGCTTCCTTGGGGATCAGGGCTATATGAGAAGACTTTGTATTGTCCCCCAGTTTATGTTTTCTAAATGCATTTTTAACCATTCTTACAAAGTCCTTCTTTATAATGTCCCAATGCTGTTTGTAAAATGCAACGGTGAAACCGTCCAGCCCGGGGGTCTTGTCCTGCTGCATGCCGAAGATAACTTCTTGTATTTCTTCTGCTGTAGGTTCTTGCTCCAGCTTGTGATTGTGTTCCTCTGCTATCTTGCTTTCAGTTATACTTAGGAATTCATCGCTGTCGTGATGCTGGTTCGCCGAGAGGAGGGCTTTGAAGTGCGCATGAGCTGCGTTTTTTATGTCTTCTTGGTCCCTGAGTTCTCTCCCATCTACTTCTATTCTGTTTATTTGATTAATTGCTCTTCTAATCTTGACATTATTGTGGAAGAATGAGGTATTTTTATCCCCAGCTTTTAGCCAGAGACAGCGAGATTTTATTTGTTGTTCTTCCTCCTCCATGCGATTTTGCCGGTAAAGCTCTTTGTACAGTTCTTTTTCCTTGTTTAGGTCCTCTGCTGTGTATTGCATCTGCTCTTTTTCTTTGTGCCATCGTTCCATTTCCAGGTGTAGCTCAGCTTTCTTTTTCATCTCAGCACTTGCGTTTTCCCTAGCCCATTGCTTTATGGCAGTCCTGAGGTGTTTTAGCTTTGATTCCCAAACGAAATGGGGGGAGCCAATAACTTCTGTCAACCACTGTTCCTTTACCAAGGTGCGGAAAGCCTCGTGGCTGTCCCAAGATCTGTTATATTTAAACGGAAGAGGGCCGAAATTTGATCCTTTGTCCATGGAGAGAACCACGGCCTTGTGGTCCGATGCTGTGCCATGAACTATGCGGCTTCTGATTGTTTGGTAAATTTCTGCTACTCTTTCTTGTACGAGTAGCCTGTCTAACCTCTCCTTTATGTTGTGGATTCCTGCTCTTCTATTTGTCCATGTGTATTTCCCATTAGTTAGGGGTGGGTCGATCAGTTTGAATTGTTGTATGATGGTTTCCAACTTGTCTCTGAACTGATCAGCATGGAAAATCCCCCCATACTTTTCATCTATCTGCCTTATAAGATTCAGATCTCCTCCTAGGATTACCCCACTGTTGTGAGTGATGCTGAGGTCCATTTCTAGGGTGTTCCAGCAGCTTGCTTTGTCTCTGTAGTGATTAGGAGAATAGATATTGTAGATATGGAGAGATTCCCTGGTGCTTTTGCTCCTTAGATCTGTTCGGATCCACCAATTACAAAGCTGGGAGCTGATTAATTCCCATTTGTTTGTATTCCATAAGGTTCCAATGCCTCCTGAAGCTCCTGATGAGCCTTTTGAGATGCCTTTATAGTTTCTGAATCTTTGGGTTTGAAGGAGAAAGTCTTGTTCGGTAGTTTTAGTCTCCTGGATTAGGAAGATATCAGGCTTTTCCTGGTTAATGAGATCCTTGATTGCGTTTAGCTTTTCAGGTGAGTCGAGCTCCCTATAGTTCCAAGAGACTATATTCATTATTTACCAGTATTGAGGTGGATTCCTGACTTCTCCTTGGCTTTCTCGCCACTTCCTTTGAGCTTGCCTAAGAAGGAATCCATTGGTTGCTGGGTACCTGTTGCCATTTCCTTTGCTGCTGTCTCGTCTCTTAGCTCTCTGTTTGACTTTCGTCCGGCTTTTCTCGGGGGATCAGATGGCTGGGGGGCTTCCTTGGCTTTGTTCCTTGTAAGGATTCTTTCAACGGTGGGGCGGGGGGAGGGAGGAGGACTAGAGCAGGGAGAGGCATGGAGAGGGGAGTGAGGGGGAGAGCCCGGGGCTTCTGCAGATAGGTTCGAAAGGGTGGAAAGGGGGAGGGGGAGGAGGAGGGGGAGGGGGTTGTTTAGAAGGTGGATGGGCTGTGGGATTATTGCCCGGATTCGAAGAAGACTTTTTCCTTTTTACTTGTTCCCAAGATCCTTCTGCGTTTTCCTCGTGATGTGTGGTTTCATTTTCTTTCAGTTTACTGCATCTATTAGCAAAATGGCCGTATTCATGACATACCTTGCACTTGAAGGGTAGTTGTTCGTAGTCCAGTTGTTGAATGTGCAACCATTGATCCACTCTTAGCTTTACAGCTTCCGACAGTCCTTTTCCAAGATCGACTTCAACGCAGATCCTGGCGCACGCATGCATGTTTTCCTTTGGCTCCGATCTGTCTATATATTTTCCCACAGCATTGCCGATTGCTTTGACCGATTCGTCCCCCCAGCAATGCAAGGGTAAGTGCGGGAGGCGCACCCAAACAGGGACCGCGCTGGGGATGTCCATCTCCGGATCAAAGTCCGGGGTCCAGCGATTCAGATATAAACCTCTTGTATCCATGAAATAAGGCCCGTTGCGAAAGATGAGGTGCTTGTCTTCCTTCGTTTCGAAGAGGAAGGTGTAGTAACCACGCCCGCAGAAACGGATGGCTATCTTCCCTTGAATCATTGTGCTCCAGTTACGCTCCACCCATTTTTGGACCGTCCTTGGAGAGGGCCAGAGGCCAGTGAACTGACCAACTAGTCCTCTTTCAGACAGCGTTATTGCCGATTTTCTGGGCAAAGAAGGGGGCAGATTTACTTCAGGAATTTCTTCGAGCTTCTTGATGAACTTTGACTGGGAGGGACGGGATCTGGCTTCTGAATGGTTAGAGAGGAGGGCTGCGAAAGATTCCTCAGGGGATTCAGGAAGCGGAGGGGGGGAAGCGGATCCTGCCATTGCAGGCCCGCAGTGCAGATCAGGAGGACAGCGCTGCCAGGGAGGGGGACCCCGAGGGCGGAGTCAGCGCAGGAGGCGCGGAGCAAGGCAGCAGAGGAGGCCCAACCAGGCAGAGCCTGGGGGCTGGGACGAGGGCGCGGGTTCAGTCTGGCAGGCTGCCGCGGTGCAGAGCGCAGGCCGACGCGCTGGGAACTACAAAATTCAACCGATATGTAATTAATAGTTAGTTAAACTTTAGTTTAATATAAGGTAACTAATTTAATTAATATGAATCGAAATTAAATTTATATTTTTTTTAATATAATTAGATATTTGATGTTATTTTAGAATTATATAATTAAGTATCTAGTTAATTAATTGTAAGTTAGTTTTCATTTTATTTAATTTAAAATGGGTTAATGTTAAATAAACATACTTAATTGTAAGTTAATATTTCTATAACAACTAAATTTTTTGTTTGATAAAAAAAAAACCTTTTATAAATAGTAATGAAAGTTGCTTAAGATTAACCAACAATTTAAAACAAACTTCTTCCTTTCTTTATCTTCTTTGGTTAGTTAAGTGTGGGAAATTGTGCCACATATACTAGGTCCATTATTCAACTATCTTAATAAGTTATCAATTTAATGAATTATTCCTATTATAATTTCTAGATAGTTTTAGGTTTATAGTTTAGGTTGACTTTGATAGTTTTATTAATGAGATGTAATAACAGGTTTAACAATAGTTAGTTGTTATAGAAATATTAACTTACAATTAACTATGTTTATTTAACATTACCCATTTTAAATTACATAAAATTAAAACTAACTTACAATTAATTAACTA
>APFE031271347.1:399981-418777 GCA_000404065.3 Pinus taeda | reverse complement strand
ATGCCGACGGGTGAGAACCGTCAAATTTATGCATATCCAACTTGGGAGGTCGCTGACTGGGTTGTGGGTGGGTGTGCCAGACGTGAGGAGAGTGGCTAGACTCACCCTCATTGTGTTCATGGCCATTATACTCCTCGTGGGCTTGCTCCTTGCCCTTCAGGACTATTTTGTCGACCATGCTACATAGTCTAGTAAGCTGAAGGTCGAGGTTATGCACTGATTCTTCAAGTTTGTCCATTCTTTCATTGGCCATCGCTTGAGCTCTAGTTTCTACCATACACCAACCAGATTTTTTGAAAAGTGGGACCGCCTAAAAAAATTCTCTAAGAAGTGAATGGTACCACCGTGCTCAGCTCGTCGTCCTGATTCTGATGGGCTAGATCACCAATAAGCGTCCCGAAAGATCTCAGACTTTTTTTTTGAAAACTCCTAACGGAGTTTTACTCCTCCCTTGTCAATACTGCAGTGGTCAAATTCTCAAAATGTCAATGCAGCCAAAAGTCCTGCGAAAATTATACCCCGGTTTAAGAACCCTTCACAACGACTCTGATCTGGTGGATCTGAGAGATCTGAATGGCAGATCTGATAGCGCTGGGCGGCGGAACTGACTGCTTCTGCGGATCTGATGGATCTAATAGATCGGAATGGCTAATTGGGACCGATGTCTGCTGTTGCTACACTCCTTTGCACAAGCGGATCTGTAAAGAGATGATGATAGAAAAGGGAACTAGGATCTTGAGGAGTGTCAGGTGCTACAGATCGCAATATACATAAGGGTCTGACAGTAGTACTCGGCCCAATGTTTCAGGGCTCTAACTAAGGAGGATCGACCGTACCCTTAGCCGTACAACCCGACTACCCTATCGTACGGGCAAGTAATATTTCCGAGTGCTGTTCTCGGTGTACTGTAGCCCCGAGACGGCCGACGGTTTATCTATGGCGAGGTTTCAAAGGACCCTAGGGGGCTTCCGATATACCCAGAGGGTACGTGGAAGACAGTCCGTGCGCGGTTCTGTTTAATGCGCTACTACTCGAAGGGGTACCCACAGGGGTTACAAGGGAGTTCAACAGACGTGACCACCTCTTGTATTTCCTGCGTGCATGCCTCCCCAAATCCGCAGATTTATGCGCTCAACAACAGATCCCGTGGTTTAAAGACGCCGGAACACGTCTCTAGCCAAATTTTTTTTTTGCTACGAAATGGAGATCCCATCGGCCTGGAAAGTGCTTTTATACCACTTGTTATGCTCTTAACCTGCAAATGATACCCAAATACAGAATATGCAAAGAAAAGATACCCAAAACACAGAATAGCAATGATTTTATTATTCAGAGAGTAATGTTCACTTGCCTCTTCGAGGGGGCAACCTCCAATAGAGCAGAGCTCGATTAAAAATAAGACACGATGCTCCTCGCAGGGAGTCTGTATCCTTTATAAATGACTCATACATGCAATACCACGGGCCAATACCGTGGTATTAATAATACCATCTATCTAATACTACGGCCCATTTGCAACTAACTGTGGTTCCGTTATTAATTGCGGATTAACCACTTACAATTAATATGGGCTTTATTGACTCTTGACTATGACGTGATCCCGTTACATAAATAAGGGGGTTAGGGTGGGACCCTAACAATTGAGGTGAAGATAAAACCCAAGCAAGAGCAAGAGCAAGAACAATCACCGAACACTGTTGGAAAAGTCTATAGACTCCATGGCTTCCTCATTACACTTCCCCGCCGAAGACAAGCTCCGTGAGAAGTCTGACTATCACGGATGGAAGATGTCTCTCGATCTGACATTGGAAGAGAAGGAAGTGTTGGACCATGTGAGATGCAGAATCATTGAGCCTCCATAAAATGCATCGGTTGCTGCAAGGAACAAGTGGACCAAAGGAGAAGTCAAAGCAAAGAAAATCATCCAAGACTCTATCGACAAGCGCCTGGTGGCTTACATTTCCGAGCTGAACACCTCCAAGGAAATCTACGATAGATTGGTAAGCTTGTTTAAAGTTAGTGATGCAAATCAAGTTTTGTTCCTTAAGAAGAAGTTGAAGGAAAGTAAGAAGGGCAAAGATGAGAATATTCAAGCCTACTTCTTAAGGATCATTAAGATCAAGAATGATCTCCTATCGATTGGGGAAGTCATTCCTGACAGGGAACTGACCATCACAACTCTTGGAGGGCTTTCATCCGAATGATATGTATTAAGAACCACTTTTCTCAACAATAATGTAATTCCAGGATTTGAGGAATTGATGGCGAGATGCTTTCAAGAAGAGACAAGGATGGAAGAGCAAGAAATGCTTGCATTTAGAGGTAATCCCACTGCTTTCTCCACTCATGGCTAAACGAGAAATAATTCCAGGTCAAAATCTAAGGGAAAGGCCGGATCGAAAGGTGGAAGGAAAGGAAGATGTTTTATTTGCAACAAAATTTGCCACTATGCGAGGGAGCTTCCTAATAGAAAGGACATATCTCATGATGATGATCAAAATCACTCTTGAGGCAATTCCAACAACAATCAAAGGAAGTGCAAGTTCAATGGCAAAGGAAAGAGGAATGCTGGAAATCAAGGAAGTGGTCAACCCTCCAAGAAGGCAAGAAACTCCAGGTATGAATCTAATGTTGTTAACAATAAGCAAGATGAATATTATCTAATATAGAACCTCTATACTACTTCTCCTTTGGATTTGTTGGGTAGTTGGCTTATTGATAGTGATGCCTCAAGGCACTTCACTGGTTTCAAAGAAGCTCACTGTAATCTGATAGAGAAGGACACCAACCTGGAAATTATTCTTGGAGACAACTGCAAATACTCCGTGAAAGGCGTAGGGAATTTTTCTCTTCAATTAAATCAGGGTAACACAATTCATTTGCAAGAAGTCCTATATGTACTTGATCTCAAGAAGAACCTGGTGTCCATTTCGGCAATGGAAGACAAAGGATACAAGGTGGCCTTCATCGATGGCAAGGTACATGTATGGAAAAAGAATTTTCAAGATGCTTTCACTCTTGGGTTTTGAGTTGACTCTTTATATCAAGTTAGAGGAAATTCGTTGGGTGTCATGTCTTGTAACACATCACTTCAGTTCGAACTATGGCACCGGAGGTTTGCTCATCTTCATTATAAAGCTCTATCCGATGTGAGACAAATGGTGATAGGGATGCCCGAGTTTAAAGTAGAGCAAGAAGGTTTATGTCCGGGGTGTGTCGAAGGAAACTCAAAAGGGGACCATTCCCCTCAAGCCATAGCAAGACCTCTGGTATATTACGATTGGTTCACTCCGCCATATTTGGTATGATGCCTATGAACTCCTTGGGAGGATATTTATATTACCTCACTTTTACAGATGATTATTCTTGCAAGACTTGGATATACTTCTTGAAAAGGAAGGATGAAGTGTTCTCCTGGTTTCGTCACTTCAAAGCCTTGATCGAGAATCAAATTGAGAAGAAGATCAAGATCTTAAGGACTGATAATGGGACCGAGTATGAATCCAATGAGTTCCATGACTTTTGCAAAGAAGCTGGCATTAAGAGGGAGACCACAACACCATACACTCCTGAACAAAATGGTGTGGTAGAAAGAAAGAATCGTACAATTTTGGAAGCTGTTCGTTTCATGCTCCATGATCAAAGGCTTCCAAAGTTTCTATGGGCCGAAACTGCGAATACCGCCATATATGTTCAAAACCGATGCCCTCATCAAGCATTGGATTCTAAGACACCTGAAGAGATGTTCACTGGTAAGAAACCTGATGTATCTCATTTTAGAATTTTTGGAAGTCCTGTATATTTTCATGTGCCGAAAGAGAAAATGAATAAATTGGGTGCATCTTGAAAGAAGGGAATCTTCGTGGGCTATAGCGAAAATACAAAGGGCTATAGAATCTATGTGGCTGGTCAAAGGGAAGTCAAGATTAGCCATGATGTCACCTTTGACGAAGATATGGTTCTTAGCAAAGTTGACAATCCTCCTATAGTAAGGAAATCTGGAGAAGGTGACACCAACAAACCAGAGCAAAAGAAAGATGAAACGATGCTCGAAGTGGAAGAACTTATGGACCTTATCGATCCCTTCCACAAGAGCCTTCCTCTTCTAGGAAGAGGCCCTCATGGCTTAGGGGGACACTTGATGATGCTGAAGGACACAATGCACCTAGAGGGACTTTCCAAGAAAGTAAGAAGCCGACCAGGTATCATGGATACTTGACCATTATGAGCACGATCATTCAAAATGAGCCCTCATCATTCGTAGAAGCTGTGAAGCATGAAGTATGGAAGGATGCTATGATTGAGGAATGCGAGTCCATCATGAAAAACAATGTCTTTGGGATGTGGTCCCCAGACCCCAGGACAAAACAATTGTCACTGAAATGGCTGTACAAGATAAAGCATGGAGCTGATGGAAGTGTTGAAAAGTACAATGCTTGTTTTGTCACTCGTGGCTTCTCTCAAAAGGAAGGTATAGACTATGACGAGATATTTGCACCTGTTGCCCGATATATCATCATCCACTCGATCATAGCCCTTGCTGCTTCGCAAGGATGGAACATACATCAGATGGATGTCAAGATTGCGTTCTTGCATGATTCGATCAAAGAGGAAGTCCATGTGGAACAACTTGAGGGATTTGAGATTCATGATCTGGAATCTCACGTGTGCAGGTTGAAGAAAGCCCTCTATGGGCTGAAGCAAGCACCCTAAGCTTGGTATGAGAGGATCGATAACTAGTTGATGAAGCTGGGGTTCACTAGGAGTGACGCCGATCCAAGCCTTTACTTTAAGGTTGAAGATGATAAGCCTCTCATGCTGGTGATGTACGTTAACGACCTCTTTTTGACAGGTGCAGAACCTCTCATTCACAAATGTAAGAGGGAGTTGGCTTCCGAGTTTGAGATGAAGGACATAGGGCTGATGCATTATTTCCTAGGACTAGAAGTCTGGCAGAAGCCAGGGGAGATTTTCCTATCTCAAGGAAAATATGTGGTGAAGATATTGGAGAGATTCGGTATGGTGGATTGCAAGCCTGTGACTACCCCGATGGAGCTTGACTTCAAGAAGTTAAGCGGTAGTGCTGCCGGACCTATTTTGCAAAATGCTACCAAGTATCGTCAACTCATCGGGGCATTGATGTTCTTGGTGAACTCCCGTCCGGATATATGTTTTGCAGTCAACACGTTGAGTCAACATATGGTTGAGCCTCACCACTCACATTGGATTGGTGCCAAGAATCTGTTGAAATATTTTCGTGGCACACTCACTCATGGGTTGAGATACAATGCTCGAGATGTGAGACTACATGGATATACCGACGCTGATTGGGCAGGTAGTGTGGTGGACCGAAAGAGCACTTCTAGGTGTTGTTTCTCTTTGGGATCTGCCGCGATATCCTGGATGAGCAGGAAGCAGAAGTCGGTGGCTTTGAGCACTGCTGAGGCAGAGTACATTGCCGTGAGTATGGCCTCTTGTGAGGCTGTCTGGTTGCAGAAGCTCTTCAGTGAGTTGTTTGGATTTACGTTGGATACTACCGTGATCCTGTGTGACAATCAGAGTGGGATTCGTTTATCAGAGAATTCCGTATTTCATGATCGCTCCAAACATATCGATATCGGGTACCACTTTATCCGGGATATGGTACAATGGGGAGCAATAAGGCTCCAACATATCGGTACAGATGAGCAGGTTGCCGACATTCTGATAAAGCCCCTGGGAAAGGTCAAATTCTTGACTTTCTGAGAACGACTTGTAGTTGTTGAGAGACCCTCTTATGAGGGTCCTGCATGATGCATGCATTGAGCTCTGGGAGCTCCGGGGGGCTTGGGGTACTTCTTGGAGCGACCATAGGGCGATTCACCCTTCCCTGGTGGTGCGCTATGTACAGGGTGAAAGGTTAAGCCTTCCCCTGTGATACCTTGTGGCGACTTATGGACAAGATGAGTGGTTCTCTTGTTGAGGCATCCTAGCCATGCAGTTTGGGACTCATGGGAAGTACCTCTCATCTGTCCAATGAGTAGGGAAATGGGGTTAGGGACCATAGTAGTACTATCGATGGACGCATCGTTGTATATACGTACTCCCTATGCTAGGATGACCTCCATTGATATGGGATCATTGAAACTGATCTGGGATCAATGAAACTGATCTGGGATCAGTATGAGTGGTTTGAGACACTTTCTTCTATCACTGATCTGGGATCAATAAGAGTGGTATGACACACTCTCTGGCACTGACTTTGGGTTAGTGGAGGATGGTATGATACATCC
Organism: Pinus taeda; assembly: GCA_000404065.3. Classification (NCBI taxonomy): domain Eukaryota; kingdom Viridiplantae; phylum Streptophyta; class Pinopsida; order Pinales; family Pinaceae; genus Pinus; species Pinus taeda. The sequence continues at coordinate 412,505 of APFE031271347.1, read as the reverse complement.
TCGATCATTTCTTCTTCTTCATAGTTCAACAAAGTAGAGTAGAGTCGAGCAACGCAGGGCAGTGAATTTGATGACAAAGATAGTATCGACGGTCACATGGATTAGCAAATAGAGTTCTCCCTAGTTGAGAGGGAGTGTTAAAATTGGCAACTAGGGCCAAAATCGATGTGGGTCATCTTATTTATGGCAGCTGGTATTTTTCTTGGATTCCTCTCGTTGAGAGGTGTATGATTGATCTAACAATCATCCGATTCCGACAAGTATTTATGGAGATATGAATCTATTTGTATTTACTTGACAAATTGTCAAGGTCGTCCAACAGCTAAATGTGTGGCACACATGCTCAATGTTTCCTATAAATACAAGATAGGTTGAGGCATTATTCACTCATCTCATCTCATCTTACATTCTTCTCTCTCTCTCTCTCTCTCCTTACTTGATTGGGTATACAAGGAGCAACATCTCTCATGTGGGAGAAGAAGGACACAACAAGGAAAAAAGACGCAGCTAGGAGGAGGACGCAGGTCTGTTTCAATGTTGACTGTGGTTGACCTAGGTGCAACAAGCTAAGGGTGACCGCGTTGACCAGTGAGGAAGGTGTTTTGACTTCGACCTAGTGTGAAGAGTCTCCATCAAGCAAGTCAAAGATCTGATCAGCAATTCGTTGACCTGATTTGACCACCAAATTGACCAGCGCTGACTGGTTAGGGTTGACTGCAGGGTTGCATATGCGTTGACCTGTTTTGGGTTGACCTTCATTGCTGTTGAAGGCCGACTTGACCAAGGTTGACTCAAGGTCATTTGTGGACTATTTGACCAACTTTGCAAGTGCTGGTTAGGGTTTTATTACTGTGTCATAAAATTACAGAACTGTACTTTTTTACTATTTCTCTCTGCTGAACTATTGAAGATTATAGAAGAATTGATCAAAGGGTTTCCCCACATTGGGGTTTGTCCCTGGCTAGCCACCACATCTGGTGTCTCTTGTCTTGGTTTGTCTTCTGTCGATTTATTTATGTTCTATCAACATTTTACTTTATGTTAATGTGATTGCTAAACGGTGAAATTGACATTGGGCTAACAAGAAGAAATTGAAGTAAATTGCACTAAGCATAGAACATACCATAACTTAACATTGTGTGTCCAAATGAGGTCGAATTCCTTCTTATATATAGTCAATTAAATGTCTAGAGAAATTAAATTCTCCAAGTGGAAAAATTTGTGGGTCCCGAAGGAATTAATTTTTGGAGGCTCCCATCAAGGGAATATTGGAAATTTCAAGAACTTTTGGACCCTTGGACCTTGGTGGTTAAGTCATTTTTTAGGAAATTAGCTCAAAATAATTAATTTTAAGCTAATAAAAAATTCGAAAATTCCTCAAAAATAATTATTTCAATGACAAAGATTAAAAGTTGATCAAGGATTTATCGACGACCGAGATTATTTTGACGAGGATTAAGCCAATTAGCCGTTATTTTTCCACTTGGAGGGTTTATCTATAAATTAGATAGTCATTTGAATCTCAAGCAATCAGATGTTTGGCTAAGGAAATTCTGCAGAAAAATTGTTGTAACGCTACTGTCCCGCTGGGAACTTATTTGAATCATAATAAAGACTTTGGGGTGCAGTTCATGGTGTTTATTGTCTACTGATTTGTGGTACGTGTTGAACACGTGCAATCCTATATTGTGTTTCAATATTTTTTAAAGTTTGTTTTTCTTTAGATGGGGATAAGATCATTCTATTGGTAGATTTTGGGTTTTTCTTGGGTGATTTGATTCTCCATATGATTAACAAGCTTTCTTGAAGAAAATATGTGGTGTTTGCAAGTTACGCAATCCTTGGGCTCCAAGTTCACAAATTGTCGACGTAGGCTGACCTTGTTTGGACTCCGAATATTTATATGGTTCATTTAATTTCGTTAACGCTGTAGCTTGCATTAATTCTTAGAAATACACTTTTAGCCATTTATCAAAATATTTCTAAAAAAATTATTTCTCAAAATTTCTTTCAAAAGCCTTCTATATTTGTACATTTGTAAATATTTTGTAAATAAATTTTTCTAATTAGGGTTTTTGGGGGTTTGATAATTTTTGTATATATTGGGGTTTTGGGCATCTGTGAATTTATTTTTGCAGGTGTGATCAAGCAAGAAGGGATGGAATAGAGCTAGAGCTAGCCCCTGGAGGGTAAGATCTAGCCTCTAATTTTTTTTTGCAAGGGTAGCCATTGAAGAATTTGTAGTAAAATTCAAATTTGAAGCAAATTAAAATTTTCAGAGCTGGGGTTTCGAGTTTTGGGGCTTCTAAGCCCGGATCTAGCCTTCCTAAGGCCAACGTTTTCATCTCCTTCCCCTGCGTCACCCTTCCATCCCTCAGCGTCTAGGTTTCTAGCCTTTCTAGGGCTAGCTGTGACCTCCAGGCCTCTCGGCCTTCCCTCTTCAGCCTTGCATCAAGCCTTTTAGGCTTCTTCAGGCCTGGTTGTGGGCCTTTAAGGCCTCGGTCTCCCCTCCTAAGCCTGTTGCAAGCCTTCCCTTTCCCCCTCGGCCTCCTTTGTTGCTTTTCTTCCCCTCTGCTCGGCCTCCTTCCTCATCCCCAACCTCTCCTCCTCCCTCCTCGGCCTCTGTCCTCCTCCCTTTCACCTCGACCTCCATTCTTCTCCTTACCTCGACCCCTTTTGGGCCCTCCCTTACCCTCGACCCCCCTCTATCCCTTAAGCCGCAACCCTAATGGGCTTGTGGCTGCCTCCTTGAGGCTTCCTCTAGAGTACTGCAGGTCTTAAGGCCTCAAAAACCCTAGGCCACAACCCCTAGTGGGCCTTTCGGCCCCTCCTAAGCCCAATGACAACCCTTATGGCTTGCCGTGAGGCCTAATAGGCCTTTTTCCTTCTTTTTTGGTCTCTTCCTTGTGAAAATTTCAAAACTAAAATCTTATTGTAGCAACTAATATTATTTCTTCTAACTTATAAATTTATTATTAATTTATTGCTACGACAACATCGAAATAAACACATTGTAACCTTCACAATAAAACTGCGAAAAATAAATAGCGATGGAACTAAGAAAATACTAGAACACACACATTAAAATGACATCATTATTTTTGGACAATTGTCCTCCGAAAAACCCAACTTGGGAAAATAGTGCAGTAGTGAGGGTTTTATTATTATGCAACAGTGAAAATCTGAGTAGAATCTATGGATGCCCAAATGGCAATCCAAACAACAAGAAAATCTGGGCAAAATTATTTTAAGGGAATTACCCTTCTTCCACAAACAATCTTGGCACAACTTGCCTTTAGAAAACTTGGCCTCCTGGACCCTCTGCGTCAACCTCTGTGCTGCTTTGTGCAGTCTCTATGACGTCAAGGCTGCAACCAGTGTCTGATGAAGTCGTTCTGCCTGCCTCTGCTGAGGAAATCGTCTCTTCGGCACTCTGGAACCTTTGTCCGACCTCTAGAAATGAGAACAAATTTTTCCTTGGCTAAATCGAATTGCCAATCTGAAGCAACTGTGCAATCCTCTGCGTTGCCTCACTAGGAATAACTCGGTCCTCTTCTGTTGCCTCTTCGGATTTGGAAAACTTCCTTCGGATCACTGTCCCTGCCCCTCACTCACTGCTTCCATCTCTGGCTCTCCGGCGACTAACTGCTACTACTCTGGAAATCGATCTGCCAAGGAAATCGAATTTCTAGTGTTCTTAAGTGTATTCTCGAAGTGCGCATCGACTTCCTCTTATAATCCACTGTTAGAGCACCAATGACCAAGATTAAAACTTATTCGATGGCTAGGATCATCTTGGAATCAATCCGTGTGAGTATCTAGATGATTCTCACCTTGACTTAATTAATATTGATTAATTAACTAGTTTTTGTAAGTTTGCACTTGGGAAACATTAAAAAATTGGTTAATAATCTAATTAAATTACTTCTAGGTGGAATTTCCAGAAATGATTTCTGGGTATTGGAGATCTCATGTATTCTACCTTCTCCACCAAATATCGTGGCTAGAACACATACGATATTAATTAACCAATTTTCCTAAGTTTAGACTTAGGAAACATTAAAAAATTGGTTAATAATCTAATTAAGTTACTTCTAGGTGGAATTTCCAGAAATGATTTTTGGGTCTTGGAGATCTCATATATTCTAGCCTCTCCACCAAATATCGTCGCTAAAACATATCCAATGCTATAGAAACTAACACTTCCTCTTAGCAAGGATCATGTTCTCTCTCTAGTGCTGCGCATCCTGCCACAACACCCTGTCTCTATATCACCTCTGTCATGCTGTTGATGTCTGGCCATACTGCCCACCAACCACTACGCAACGCTGATGCTGCATCCGTGCTGCTGCTGACCTTGCTATACTGCTGCCAACACTGCATTTGCACTGCAACTTCCTCTCATCTGTTGCTGTTGCAACTGAGAAGCATCCAAAATACTGAATCAACTGTGTTCAATATGATGCACTTGTCTCCAGAGTCTCTGACTGCTACTAGCATCTGCACTGCCACTGAGGAATCTGCGCTGCTACCAACTCTGCACTGTGCCACTCTGCATTGCACTCACCAACACCTAACTGCTACTAGTCAGCAATTGTCACTCTGGTATTGAATGCATCCACTACCACTGATCCATCCTGCTACTGAATACTGTGGGCCCCTGTAGCAAGGTACTGATCCATGAGGTGGACTCCTCAAGGACCCTGCCCATTCTTTGTAGTTCTTTGGGACTACAGTACCAAATCTCCCCACCTCACTCCTGGAGGTATATCTGTGAATATCGCAAAGTCTTCCTCCAGCTTAGAGGACAACCTGTCGATCTCTGTAGACGCTGCCTGCCGGTCCTGATTCTCCGACTTGTTCTTCTTCCTGAGAGGACACTGCGTGCTGTAGTGACCAAGCTCACCACACCTAAAGCACTTGACTTTTGACAAGTCCTTTTTACTTCTCTGTTCCCCTTGCCCATGTTTGGGACCTTTTGATGCAAGGGCTACATTTTCCTCCTTCACCACCTTCGTTTCGCTGCTACTGCTGCTGCTGATGGAGCTCTTTAACAGAGCTCGCCTTAACTCTTGCTGCTGCAAGTCTGACCACATCTAGTCCCATTCTCGTAGCTTGTCTTTGCCCAATATGCTTTGGACAAAAACTTGCCACTCCTTAGAGACACTATTCATTGCCAACCCTACTAGATCTTTTGGTTGAGACGCTGCCCCAATAGATGCACGCTGGTCTCAAACCTCCTGATCTTGGTGACGAAGGGATCTATGTCTTCCCCCTTTTGCATCCTGATACATTTCAGCTTCTCCGTCAAGAACATCTTTCCCTGTGCAAAAGTGCCCTGATATAGGGTGGCGAGAGCATCCCACATCTCTTTGGCAGTATCCTTGCCCGCTATGTGTGAGACTATATGATCTCGGACTCCATCAAGAATCAACTACTTTGTCCGCACCATCTCCTTCCTGTACTCTTTCAGCTGATCCGCATCCTGGGGAACTGTCACCACATTGTCTTTGTAGAGCTTCAGGCCGTATTCATCCAACAAGAAGGACAACTTGGGGAACTGCCACCACATTGTCTATGTAGAGCTTCAGGCCATATTCATCCAACAGGAAGGACATCCTGGCCTTCCAGATGACATAGTTGGAGGAACCCTCTAACCTATTTTGATCTCTCACCCTAGCAGTGGCCATCTCTAATCAAGTCGAAAACTCCCTCTTTCCTGATGCTCTATCGCTGCTTTGCTATTCGCACTCTCTTCTGGAATGCAGGGCTTTGCTAGCTGCTACTACAAATCTGCAACTAAAAATTTGAACTTCCGAGATTCGAAGTTCCTTGAGGAAAATTTTCCCTCTGATGTGTGTGCTTTTCTCTTCCACCCGATGCGGATTCTGCTTCTGCAACCCTCTACGTCCAACCAGGAATTTGCTCAGCAAAAAGATGAGTTGCTGCAACTCCTTTTGCCTGCTGGAATCACTGATCTGGGAGATTCAAACTTTTTCTGCCTCCTGCACTGAAAATAATTGAACTTCCCCAAGCAATTTGGCCTGTCTGGCAATGAACTGTGCTGCCTCAAGAATTTCGCCCTGTTCTCATTGAACAACAAAATTCCTTCCTTCGCTTCTAAGCTTCCTGGCTGATCAAATACACTCTGATACCATGTGAAAATTTCAAAACTGAAATCCTATTGCAACAACTGGTATTATTTTTTCTAACTGATAAATTTATTATTCAATTTATTGCTACGACAGCATCAAAATAAACACACTGCAACCTTCACAAATAAAACTGTGGAAAATAAATATCACTAGAACTGAGGAAATACTAGCCCACACATAAAAATGACACCGTTATTTTTGGACAATTGTCCTCGGAAAAACCCAACTTGGGAAAACCGGTGCAATAGTGAGGGTTTTATTATTATGTAGTAGTGAAAATCTAAGTACAATCTATGGATGCCCAACTGGCAATCCAAACAATAAGAAAATCTGGGCAAAATTATTTTAAGGGAATTACCCTTCTTTCACAAGCAATCCCAACACAACCTACCTTCAGAGAACTCGGCCTCCTGGATCCTCTGCGCAGTCTTTATGACGTCAAGCCTCCTACTAGTCTCTGATGAAGTCGTTCTGCCTGCCTCTGCTGAGGAAATCGTCTCTCCGACACTTTGGAACCTTTGTTCGGCTTCTGGAACTGAGAACGAATTCTTCCTTAGCTAAATCGAACTGCTAATTTGAAGCAACTGCGCAGTTCTCTGTGCTTCGTCATTGGGAATAACTCAACCGTCTTGCTGCTGCCTCTTTGGATCTGGAAAATTTCCTCCGGATCACTGTCCCTGCCCCTCACTCACTGCTTAATCTCTGGATTGCCGACAGTTGACTGTTGCTACATTAGAAATCGATCTGCCAAGGAAATCGAATTTCTGGTGTTCTCAAGTGTATTCTCCAAGTGCCCATCGACTTCCTCATATAATCCACTGTTGGAGCACTAACGACCAAAATTAAAACTTAATCGATGACTAGGATCATCTTGGAATTGTTCCGTGTGAGTTTTTATATGATTCTCACCTTGACTTAATTAATACTGAATGATTAACAAGTTTTCGTAAGTTTAGACTTAGGAAACATTAAAAAATTGGTTAATAATCTAATTAAGTTACTTCTAGGTGGAATTTCCAGAAATGATTTCTGGGTCTTGGAGATCTCATGTATTCTAGTCTCTCTACCAAATATCGTGGCTAAAACACATCCGGTGCTACAAAAATTAGCAATCCTTGCCCTCTCTTGGCCCTAATTTTGCCCTTTTGCTCATCACTGATTTTTCTGGCACTGAATACTTGGTGTGTTTTGCAGAGAAGTTGACTCAAAAATTTGTGTTTTCTGGTGGCGTCTCTATTGGAAAATTTTGGGCCAATTAGGCAAGTGCTCTACAAGGCCTTAGGCCTAGGGTTTGCTCTCAAAACCCTCACTTTATCTCTGTTTTACTTCGGCTGTCAAATTCTTCGTAACAGTGATATAAGTGCCCTAAAATCACATCTAAGTGATCTTAACACTTTAATAATTTCATGGTTAAATTTTGCTAGTGTTTTGGCCACTTGGACATCAAGTATCTAGCCTAGATCTAATCATTCACTTGCTGGAAAATCACTGCATAACTGAATAATCAGATCTGATATTTTCTGAATACCACATTTAAAAGGGCTTAAAAATCAAAATTTTTCAGTTGGCAAGCTTACTCTAGCATTTGGCAGTTATTAGCACATGTTATTGCACCAATAGCTCACTGTTTGTTTGCTTTTTTTACTGCTGTAATAAACATTTCAGATCTGATATGACAACGAGTGACTCATCATAAGAAGGATAATCAACTTGTGTTTTCACTTGGCAAGTTATTAGGCATCTCATTACTCATTTCTGGTTCATGTATGCTTATTGTTGCCTAGATCTAGAGTTATTTGTTCACTGCTGTCCTCAGGTTAATAAGTGCTGATAATTCTGAAGTGCTACTGCAGTTATTGGCTAATTGGAAGCTAAAATTTGTTTCTCTTGTCTTAGCTATAAGAATTATCAAAGTTTGCACTTAAATCACTCACTTCTAAAGCTTTGAATCTCTAATCTCATTGATGGTCTAAGCTTTTTGAGCATTAAGATCTAATTGACATTGTGGTTTAAACATTTGCTCTAAGTTAATTTCATAGTATTGTGCTCTTTCATAATCTTAAGAAGCTTTGGTAACTTTATGATTTATCTTGAGAAATTGGCATCTTAGGTTTTATTTCAATTGAACATCTTTCAATATGGGCGTTGTCTAAGAGTATAATCGTGGCATAAGATTGTTGATCGAATATCTTAAGTAATTGGCATCTTGTGGATTTGACATTGGCACCAAGTAAATTAACACTTTTTTGGTTGTAAGATTGCATTTTGATTTACAAGTACTCTTGTTTCTAAAGATTCATCATAACTTAAAGTACATTGAGCTAATCTTAAGCCAATAATTCACTCATAATCATTGCATTGGCATTCTAGGCTTAACTTGCACTGATAAATTACCTCCAAGAAAAAGCTTGGTTGATAGACTCTTAGGATACTTTGTCTCATCTAGCTTGATGGATTCAACCCTTTTTAGTGATTAACACAATGACCTTGTAGTGGTTAGAGCCACAGTCTCTGCAACACAAGAGGCATTGGGTGGTTGGAACTCAGGGGGAGGTATTGTTAGTCAAGCCTCTGCTTGCTTCCCGTTGGCTTCCATCCCACAACCTATCCTAAAGACTGGTCTCAAAACAGTTAGGAGGAAGGTTCTAAACTAGGCATACAACTTAAAATTAACCAAGATCCTTGCATTACACCTAGTTTCTAGGACTTGCATCTCATATAGGTTAGTTGATCATTTAAGTAGCATTTTTCCATCTAGTTACTTGGTCTTGATTCGTAATAAGCAAGAGTTTTGACTTCATAAGGTACTAGTTTCATTTCTAAATCTAATCGAATCCTTAAGTCTTGCTAAATTAAACCGAGTAGCTAGGCCACTCAAATGTGTTTCCCAGCTAAGTTGGTTCCCAACTTGTCTTTCATTTTCTCATCTTCATATGGTCTACCCCCTACGGCCTACTGTTGGGAGACAACTAGAATGGAGTGGGCGAGGTTCAGAGTGACAACCCTTGTCTTGAGCCGTTGTCGCGGTGCTTGCACAATTTGAGCGACAACATGACCAAGGGTCACACCCATTCACATGGTGGGGCCGACTTGAGCACTTTAAAATTAAATTAAGTTTCCTTTCGTAGCTGAATTCTATAGCTAGGGAATACCTCCTGCAACTACCCAAAAGTCAACACTCCCTCTTAGCTAGGGAGGTATTCACCTTGAATATCTTAGATATCCACTTTGCTGAAAAAATTCTCCATCCCAAGAAAAGATTGAATGAGCATGCTATGTTGATGTATCCATCCACTTCATGTTTTATTTTAGAACCATGTGGAAAGCATTCTGCATTAGCATCATGCAAAGGATATAGTCACGACTCATCCACTAGCCAAATACCCTTTGGCAGTATGGTTAGGTACCCCCTGGCTGGGGTAAAACAAAACTAGTCTTGGGTCACCAACTAACCAAGTCGTCACTTGGAATAAGGCCAATTCTCGCTGACCAATGGTTAAATCCTTGGCCAATTTACCATTCCCCCCATGTCGTCTCATGATGCTTGAATGGTAAAATTACTTGCCCGATGCTTTGTGGCACTCATTATACCCACTAGACAAGTAATCCTTGGCATTATGGTCAGAACCTTCTCACCGGGGGAGCACTGTGGGCCTTGATGCTATTTGGGCCATTCTCCCTAACCACATTACATGGCGCTTGGTCAATACCCTTAACCTAGGAAAAATGTCTTCCCTTGATGCTACAACATCAACACTCCCTCTCAATGAAGGGGGCATTCTCAACCATTCCAAGCTTGTCCTTGAAGCATACAAACTTCATCTGGGACAAAGGCTTTGTGAGAATGTCAACAACCTGCTCGTTTGTAGAAATGTGTTGAAGCTTCACTGCTCTCTTTTGTACCATGTCTCAGATGTAGTGATTCTTGATCTCAATGTGCTTCGACCTGTCATGGAAAACTGGATTTTTTTGAAAGCTTCACACAATCTTGATTATCACAATGTATCATGGTCGTTTCTAACACCTGATCAAACAAGCTTGCGAGTACCTTCTGAAGCCACACTAATTCACAACTCGCCAGACTAGCTGCAATATACTCAACCTTTGCAGTGCTGAGTGCGACAAATGGCCGCTTCCTGCTCATCTAAGATATCATAGCAAAACCCAAACTAAAGCAACATCTTGATGTGCTCTTCCTCTCTTCAACACTTCCTTCCAAATTGAAATCTGTGTATCCCTACAGCTGTACTTCACCATTTGAGACATATCCAAGTCCATAACTGACTGTACCACACAGATATCTTAACGCATGCTTTGTCGCAATCCAATGTACATGCCTTGGTTCCACCATGAACTGGCTCAGAGTGTTCACTGCAAAACAAATATCATGTTTGGTATTAACTAGATATATCAAGGATCCAATCAATCGTCGATACATAGAGGGATCCACCAAATATGAGTTAGAGTATCTCAGCTTCTTTAGATTGGTCACCATGGGAGTGGTCATGGATTTGCAGTGCATCATCCCAAATCTTTGAAGGATCGTAATAATATACTTCCCTTGACCAAGGAAGATCTCACCCGACTTCTGCCACACTTCTAATCCCAAGTAGTAATGCATCAAGCCTAGATCCTTCATTTTTAACTTAGAGGTCAACTCCCTCTTACACTGATCAATGAGATTTTATGCTCTTGTTAAAAACAAGTTATCAACATATAACAACAAGATCACAGGCTCACCTTTAACAACCTTGTAGTAAACATTGGGATCGACATCATTCCTGGTGAAACCAAGACTCATAAGGTATCCATCAATTCGAGAAAACCAAGCCTGGGGTGCTTGCTTGAGTCCATACAAAGCCTTATTTAGACTGCAAACACGAGACTCCCTATCATGTACCTCAAAGCCTTGAGGTTCTATGTACAATTCTTCCTTAATTACTCCATTGAGGAAAGTGATCTTTATATCCATCTGATGTAACTTCTAACCCATACAGAAGCAATAGAAAATTAGTTCTAATAGAAGTGTACTTGGCGATTGGAGCAAATTTCTTGTCATAGTTCCCTCCCTCTTTTTGGGAGAATCCTCTTGCCATGAATCTCATGTTGTACTTCTCTATGCTGTCATCTACCTCATGCTTGATCTTCTAGATCCACTGGAGGTCACCATTGACTTCCCCTTAGGTCCCGACACAATTTACCACACATCATTCTTCATGATGGACTGATATTCCTTCATCATGACATCCTTCCAAACTTGCTGGCCTGCTGCTTCCTCATACTTGGATGGCTCGAAATCAATGATGTGACTCATCAGTGTTGCATATCTTGAGTAATTCTTAGTATGTTTGCTTTCCCTAAAAGTGACACAAGGAGCTGCAAGCCCCTCTGCATCCTGTAATGTTCTTCTAATCCATGCTGACCTCTTCTCTGGATTTTGGAACGACCCTAAGTTGGTTCACTGGCTCAATGGGCCCTTCTAGCTCTTCCTAATCATCTAAAAGATGCTCCACTGGTATAGAAGGACTTGAACCAACATCCTTGGGAGCCTCTTGCTCCTCATCATCAATATCCATGCGAGATCCTTTTTATCTCCAGTAATGTCCCCACTGATCTCAACTTGCCGCTTTCCTAGAACATAGATCTTGTAAGCCTTTGATGTCTCAATGTATCCAACACATGTTCCCTTCTTTCTAGAAGGATCCAACTTCATTCTCTTCTCCTTGGGTACATGAATGTAGATTGGATAACCAAAGATCCTCAAATGCTCGACCTCTAGTTTCTCATATGTGAAAGCCTCTTTAGGAGTCTTATTCCCCAAAATCCGATGAGAACTTTTGTTCTGAACGTAAACTACCATTTTGGATGCCTCTCCCCATAAGAAATTTGGGTAAATTCTAATCATGAATCATTAACTTAGTAGCCTCTACAATGGACCTATTCTTCCTTTTAGCAACCTCATTTTGTTAAGGTTTGCAAGGAACTATTAACTCCCTTATAATCCTTGCTTCCTTGTAGAAGGCAATGAGGTCCTTGGAAGTATAATCTCCTCCATTATCCGACCTCGAAACCTTGATCTTCTTTCTTGTCAATTTCTCTACTTGAGCCTTGAACTCTTGGAACTCGCTGAAGACCTCATCCTTGGTCTTCATGAAGATCCATGTTTTCTGGGAGAAAACATCAATGAATGTCACATGGTACAAGAAACCACCCAAAGATGACATTGTCATCGGTTCGCATACATCTTAATGTATTATATCCAAGATCCCGTTGGACCTACTGTCACCGCTCGAAAAAGATCCCTTGACATTCTTGTCAAGTGCGACGTGGTCAAAAAGTGTTACAGATTGGGTGTGATTCCAAACACGA
>APFE031271347.1:355190-398269 GCA_000404065.3 Pinus taeda | reverse complement strand
TTTACTGAAATGTATGACCTTCATGCTCTACCTGGAGCTTTGGAAGACCTGTAACCATATTCCTCAATGCTAGCAAAGCTTTGAAGTGTATGTGAGCAAATCTTTGATGGCATAACTCACATAGATTGGTGTTATGATGTACCAATGCTTGAGCTGATTGTCCCGGGAGTCTGTAGAAGCCTCCCTGTTGAACACCAATCACCTTTGCAGAATATATGTTTGAGCCCTTATTCCACCAGACCATTTCAACTTTTACAAAGATAAATCATACACACTTATCTTTTGGAAATAAACACCACACTGACTACATATGTCAGACATTCCACCCAAACATAGGCATTGTTGCACTAAATCTCCAAACCAAGGCATTGTTCTGCTACTCTCACATAGTTTGATTTCCCAACAATTTATAGTATGGTAACTTACTAAAATCCCAATTACACCAGCTCTCTTTCCCCTTAGGCTTGCGCAATCCAGGAAACGAGATTCCCTTCTCTGATCAGCAATTCGTTGGGCTATCCCACTTCCTTTCTGAGCTCTGGCAAAGTTTGGCTAGGATATCTCTTTGTTGGGTAGTACAGGGATTCTCAATTTTACTCTTCCATTCAATGGCAATAATTCCCTTCATACAAGGCATCATTTTCAACATGGGTTCCTTTCTCATAATTACATTACAGTCATGACATCTTGGCTCTTCCCAAACTCTCGTAGAATGCATGATCCAATACCAAGAGTGATAGACAACAACCAAAAAGCTATAGGTTTTATTTGCATGCCTAGAACTAACCACGTGGCTCAATAGGAAGGCCAAGTAAATACCTTAGAACTCTTTCTATAATTAATGTGGCTTTAGCATAAATCAAGGAAGAGGACTTTGTCTTATAACAATATATTATTATTTAGCTTTTGGCCCCTTTGAGCCCCCTTTCATTCCTCTTTTGTGGGATCATACTCCTCCATGTTCTTGTCATTGTTATCTGCAACTGGTGACGTATTTTTCTACTATTCCTTGTACCTTTAAATTTTATGTTCTTTGGATGTTGGCCTTTCATCATAAACACAGTTACATATTTATAATCTAGGGATCAAATTGGGGTATTACATAGTCAATGGCTTACCTTCTTTAATTTTTTTTGAGTTTTCAAGTTTTCAGTGGACGAGGATTTTGCTCTACAGCAGAAGGTTGACCTATATTTGAGGTCAAAGCCCCCTCTAAGTATTTCTTTTCATCCAAGGTAACTCCTTTCTAGATTGAAGTTAGTAGCTTGACTTTAAGATTAGCTTTCGAGCCTTAACCCTACAATCCTTTAAGTGGCTATCGCTGGGGATGGAGACCATTTCACTTAAATCCTTCGGCTTATTGGTATCAAAAAATTGGTTAGGTGACACTAATATAAGCTAGTATAAAATAATTTTGTTAATGTCTAACAAGTGACCACAAAATTAGGTCAATGGGACTTAAAAATACATCCAGTGTGAATACAATGTGGCCAACTCCTAGAAAATGCTAAAAGTAAGGAGAAAGAAATAGACATAGGGCTTATTGATCTTGAAACCCCTTATTAAGAAACACCTCCAAATTGGGACATTTTGCAGAGGAAATAAACCCAATTTTTCTAGATTGAGGGACATGTAATGTATTAGCAGAGGACATACCTTGAATAGCAGTAATTGGATCCTTTTGGGTCATCAAATTATTGATAATGGATGAAAATTTCCTAGAAAGAACAGTGGTCAGGGACTTCTCTATGTCCCTTCTTGAGACTTCTGCTAGAGCCATCCCTAGTGCCATTTTCTTCAAAGTCTCTTCCTTTGATCTTCTAGGAGTTTCCAACTTTTTATCGTTTTTAACCTGCATTTTTCTGCCTACCCAAGCCTTTGGATGGCTCCTGGCAGTCTCTTCATAGATGCTCCATTACATTGCACCCCACACAATGGAAAGGTAACCTCTAGTAGTCCAACTTTTCAACATAAGACCGCAAAATTAGGTCAGTGGGACTAAAAGATACGTCCAGTGTGAATACAATGTGGACAACTCCTAGAAAAATGCTAAAAGAAAGGGGAAAGAAATAGCCATAGAGCTTATTGACCCTAAAACCCCCTTATTAATGAACACTTCTAAATTGGGACTTTATGCAGAGGAAATAACCCATTTTTTCTAGATTGAGGGATAGGATCTGTATTAGCAAAGGGCATGCCTTGAATGTCGGTAATTGGATCCTTTTGGGTCAACAAATTATTGATAATGGATGAAAATTGCCTTGTAAGAACAATAGTCGGGGACTTCTCTACTTCCTTTCTTGAGATTTCTCCAAATATGCTTCCTTTGAGCTTCTAGGAGTCTACAACCTTTGATCCTTTTTAACTTGCATCTTTCTGCCTACTCAAGCTTTTGGTGGGCTCTTTGCATTCCATTCATAGATGCTTTGTTGCATTTCACCTCGAGCAATGGAAAGGTAACCTTTAGTAGTCCAACTTTTCAACATAAGACCATGTAATTATAATTTGGCCAAAACTTTTTGAAGTTGCTTATCCTCCTTCCCCTTAAAATATTGTTCTAGGGCTACAAATCCACCTAGGAAATTTCATATATCTTTGAGGATATTTTTGTTCTATAGTTTGAGAGGTAGCATAGGCATTAAAACCCACTTTTGTTGGATGAACATAAGCTTGCTTTAAGGGTCAACACTAGGTTTCCACCTCTTCAGAGCTAGACCTAACGGGCTGTAAAGCCAATCTTGACTTAGGATTGCCTCAACATCCTTTTCTTGTCTCAGCTCAAAGCAAATCTAATCCCACTCCAACATGTGGAAGATGGGGAATATGACCTAGCGGTCATCTAGCTCCGAATGAACTTTTGAATGATTTCCCTTTCACCATTTTGCCCATAAAATGACCAAATAAAGCAAGTTTGATCAAAACCTCTACTTCCTCAATGCCAGTATCTTGATGTATGATCGTTTAACCTTGTCTGGTTTAACCCTGACACATCTTTGTTTTTAGGTGTAGGGATTTTTGGAAGAACTGCATCCAGCTTTTATTTCTAAACATTTCAGACCCACAACTGAGATCCATCATCAGGAGAAAATGTGTTGTTTCCTTGCTAGGAGATGTGTTTCAAACTTCTTAGGGTTTGCCCTGAAAGCAAGCTTTGGCAGCAAATTGGAATGGAGTTTGAGTAGCAACTTCACCAGAGGATCACACAACGTCCTGTCATATGACTTGTTGTGAAGAATCAAGATACATCCAAAAAGGCCGGTTGACCACTACGTGTCAACTACCCATAGCAGTATACCCCCTTTTTTGCAAAAGGGATAGTGCTTGATCGACGTGTCCGTGCCATTCGACTATCATCATCAGGCCGATCATGTTATGTTGTAAACCGAGTTTGCATGTGTAAATTGTAAATAATCTTAGCAGATCTGAGTTATGTATGTAAATTGCCTAGACAAACCTAATTTTCTAGTGATAATCTACATTCCGGAAGGTTTTTTGTCTCACTAATCCATGATCGGCAAAGTTTTCCTTCAGCCTAACCCAAAGCCGGAATGGATTTTGTCATTAGAATCTCAGGGGAATCCTAGTGTGCTTCGAGTCTATGTACAAATAATTTGGAAATAATCCTAACTATTTGGTTAGGTTATTACAAATTGCTTGATCTGCTGGATTATGTTTGTGTTGCATAACTGGGTAGTCCATGAGGGTCTTTGTCAAATGGGTTTTCCCCCTTGAGATGTAAAATTGTAAAAGTCATGATGTAAAGTGTCTTGAGGGTTAGGAAATGTTATATCCCCTCATGAGAGTCCTAGGTCCTAGGTGATTTTTTCAAAAGGCTAAGTTCGAGGGTCCAGTATAAATAATAATAAAGTAAAAATAAAAAATAATAAAATAAGAAATAATAATAAAAAATAAAAAAGAATAAAAAATAAAAATAATATAAAATAATAAAATAATAAAATTAAAAAATAATTAAAAGTAGATAAAAAAATAAATATAAAATAAAATAAATTAAAAAATAATAATAAATAATAAATTTTAAAAATAAAATAAAATAATAAAATAATAGTAAGTCAAAAGTTTTGAGGAAATAAATGCAAAATTTAAATTTTTAATATATTAAAATGCATTTAAAAATTACAATGGATGAGATTAAAAGGGATTTTGATCCTCATCAACGGTCGAGATCATTTTGACATGGATCACTCGAACTAGCCGTTGAAATTTTTTCCTTTAAATAGGGTGTCAAGGGTCATTTGAGATCATTCGATCTTAGAGTTGTGTGCTAAAGAACGCTCTTTTGTAGTCTTTTTTTGTGCAATAAAGAAAGACTTTGGGGTTGAAATCTTGCTGGTGTTACTTTTCTGGAATTGCTGTAAGATTGTTTATTTTTCTGGATAAATTTATTTTCAGCCATTGATGATAGCTTGATGAAGAGTGATTTTAAACACAAGTATCTTGTTTAGTCGCGAGGGTTTGAATGGTAGTTAAATTTCTGAATATGATGGCAGGTATCTCCATTACATTTGGATTTTAGTATCGTTTTCTCCTTTTTCATTAATGTTTGATTTAAGCTGTGCAAGAAATATTTTTTTTTGAGATTACCGAGCGTTCGGGGAAGTTCTCGGCAGAACCAATCAACTCCTGGATTGCATTTTCTGAAGAGCCCAACTAGTTTTGATTCCGGGCTTATCATTCGAGTTTTTCTTCTGAATGCATGAGGGTTTTTTGAAGCATCTCATAGTAAATCTAAAATTCTGAAAATATTTCTGCAGATTATTGACAAATCTCGCTGCTTAGAGTTGTTAATCTATAAATATTGTAATTGTTTAGCTGGTTTTTGGGTTTCTTTTTAGGTTTAATCTTTGCATAGATTATTTTTGGGTGTTCTGTTTTTTGCCATTGCAGGTTGCAGGTACAGATTTTGAAAATTCTTCAGGGTTTTCCATTAGGTAATCTGATCAGGGTTTCCATTGGGCAAATCTAAAGCAAGGTGATTTAAAATTTACTGGAGTGGAGAATTTGGAAGTGTTTTGCAAGAAATTCTCATCTGATGCCATACACAACTCCATCTCATCCTTGCTCGATTTTCCTCACATTTAACGCTGCCAAATCGCTGCATTCATCTCCTCCAGCGTGCATTCTCATTCCTGCTCCAGCTTCTTCATCGCCTGCCATCCCGCAGCTATTAAATCCATTCTCCACGCTCACACCAAACTTGCATCTTTGCTGCTCCATACACTCCCTATGCACCACCTGTGTCTGGTCTCTTTCCTTCTCTTGTTCCTGCCCGCAGCTTCCTTCCCTTCATCGCTGTTCCATCCTCTCCACCCTCCGATTGCCAATCCTTAGCTCAGCTCCTCCCTTCAACATGCACTCCAGACCTATGTTGTTTTACTCATCCCTTGCTATCTACACCACGCAATTTTCTACCTATGCATTCCACTTCAAATACGCTACCATCCAAGCCCTCTTCGCGCCGCTGTCCTCACCCATGCAACTCATTCTCCTTCTCCTTTCCATTCATTGCTACCATAGCCTTTCGCTCCCTCGCTCATCCTTGCACCTGCAAACGCATCTCCCGTTGCTGTCGAGCATCCTCACGCATTCAACCTGTAGAGAAATATCAAAGAAAAAAATAAAAATAAAACACGTTCCATTGCTTCAATTATTTACGTATGGATTATGATAGGACTTAGGGTTAGACTATTAATTCGATTTTCTTTTTTTTTGTTATTTAGTTTATAAGGTTAGTGCATGTATACATTTCTTTAGCTTAGGTTTAGTTTCGATTTTCTTTTTCTTCTTTTGGTTAGGCTTTAGTTTTGATTGTTAGATTTTTTAAAGTTTAGTTTTAGTTTTTAAATTTATTTGATTTTAGTTTTGTCTTAGTCAAATTTTAAATCTAGAATTTTATATATCATTTAAAAAAAATAAAAAATAAAAATAAAAAAATCATAAAAGAATAAAAGGTTTGATTTTTTTTTTTTTTTTTGATTTTTTGATTTTTTGATTTTGATTTTTGATTTTTATTTTTTTCAGCTTAACTTTTAATTTTTTAGGTTTTTAGTGTAGTTTAGGACTTTGATTTAATTAGATTTTAATAATTTTAAGTTTTATATACTTCAGTTTTTACTTAGGATAGTTTTGATTTATTTTTTATTTCATTCATGAAAATTAAAAAATTTCATAAAAAATAAAAAAGTTTTTAGATTTATTAGTAGTTTGTAGTCAAATTTAATGAGAAATTTATATCATTTAAAAAAATAAAATACAAAAAAAAAAAAATCAAAAGAATAAAATGGTTTTGATTTGTTCTTTCTCATTTTTTTCAGCTTAAATTTTAATTTTTTTAAGTTTTAGTTTACTTTAGGACTTTGATTTTAGAATTAGATTTTAATAATTTTTCTTTACTTTAGTTTTTACTTGGGATAGTTTTGTTTTATTTTTTATTTCATTCATGAAAAATAAAAAAATTTCATAAAAATAAAAAAGTTAAAAAGGGTTAGTCTTTAGGATTTATTTAGATTTAAATTTTTATTTAGACTTTAGTTTTAGTTTTATTTATTCTTAGGATAAAAAAAAAAAAAAAAAAAAAAATCTCATAAAAAATAAAAAAATATTTAAAAAATTAAAAAATTCTGAAAAAAGACTAATTAAAAATTGGAAATTCCTTTTAAAGCCTTTTTTTTGTTATGGTATAGTTAAATGTGCTTAAATGTTTATATCTGGAGATTAACTATTCGAAACTGGTTAGCATTTAAATTGTATGGTTGTTTAAAGCATTCAATCTTTAGAAATTTAATTGTTGGATCATTATTAAAGCATTGTGAGTTTATTGAATAGCTTGTATTGCTTCGAATATTTGATGATAAATGATTGTTTTACAAGGTTCATATGTCTGCAACATTTAATAAATAATCATTTAATCATTAACCGCATAAGGCATTGGTACATTAATTTCTAAAATCAATCAGGTGCTAAATTGCTTTGCTGTGTCTCCCAACCCAACTAGTCCACAGTTGGTCTCCCTTTATCCCATAGGGTCTACCCCCATTAGCCTCGGGAGACGGCTTAAACGGAGAGATCGGGGATCAGGGTGACAGCCCCCAGTCTGAGCATTGTCGCGCTGCCCAGACAATCTGTGCGACAACAAGGCCCTTTTGCCCATCTTCTCTTACCTGCCCTTTTTACTTAATTCTCCTTGCCTGATCTATCAGCATACTTTTGCTTGCTGTGTCTAGGTTTTTCCTCTCACCTTCCAACATTTGGTACTCTTGCCTCCAACTCTAGATCTGCCATATACTTGGTCATGTCAGTGTTAAAGGCCTTGGCACTTCACCACACTTCTAGTAACACCTTCTGCATACAAAAAATGGAGTGAGGGCTGAGCACCTGGACCTCTTGATTATCCACCAGGTCCATCATGCTTAGTGAGATCTACGGGAACCCTAGTCTATAATCACCTCATCTTCCAAGGAGTGCTTTCCTCTAAGAAAATGACAAATATACTTGTTGATCTTAATCCTATTCCCATTTCCAACCTTTCTGTATTCATTTCTTCTACAAAGGGAAATGTAAATTGCTGATGTGGTTTTTGGTTAGATTTCATTTTCCAAATCGTTCAATGACAGTACTAATTTCAGATAGCTTTATCTTTTGAAGAGTCTAACTTTTCCAGTGGTACTCGAAGACTTGTGACCATAATCCTTAGCAAGATTTTTGTCCATAGGCATTTTGAACTCTCTATTGTGCTCGACTTGAACTTTACCTTGCACCATAGACTATCTTCCATCCACTTGGATTCTCTGGGGGTATATTAGAGATTCTTCTTAGGTCCTAAGTTAGCAATTTCTGCAAATTTAACAGATTCTTTGAATATTTCTATGAGCTAGACTAGATCTAAGAATTGAAATAATATTGGGAATCTTTTTACTTGGCAATGTGTCAGCTCTTGCATTTTATTTTTCATGGACTTAGTCTGTAAAAGCTTTCATAGCTCTGACCCATGGGGCTCTAACCCAGTGTGTAATTGATCTTTGTTTAGCATGTAAAGTTATTTAGGAGTTACACTGAGCTAACTCTTGTAATACTTAGTCTGATTCTGCATGGTGGCAAAGTTTTGCAAAGTATTAGTCTGCTTCTGTGTTGTGGAAAAAAATTGCGAAGTATCACTAAAGCTGTCAAGTTTGGTTCAATTGTGGTGTCGTTGAAAAGTTATTTCTCGTAGAATGCATTGCAGATTGAGCCGTTTGCCAATTTTATTGGATGTAAATATTATGGCAATTTAAAGTTGAGAACTTTTGTTTGATTCTAATATTAACTTTCATGTTCTTTTGCAGGTATATGCGACAATGTCATTCATGTCTCTGGTGATGGGCGATAAATCAATTTACTTTAATTCGATTCGGGAAATGTGAGTAGTACTGACCTTTTCACAGGGCTTCAAGCTTTGGTTCTGGCCAAGGAATTTTTGTTGCCTTCTTGGTAGGATGCATTTTGAGGGAGTTGGAATCTGCAACTAGAGTCTTATGTTCACATCCAGTCCATTTTCAGTTAATTAGATTCTCTAGTCTGCTATCAATTTATTTCTGCATGTTATTTTAGCACTCCATTTTTGAAACAGTTGTTTCTTACCTTTGTTATCCATTAAGTTGCTTGAAGCTTTAGGAATGAAAATATATGTTTTTACATGTTTATGGCATCTCAGAGTTGGATTCAAAACAGATATATGGTATAATACATGGTAGGAGAAATTCAAAGGTAACAATTTAATTAGTAACTTTTAGCAGACTACTAACCAAATTCAGACACCATCTCATCCTATCATGTCCTTAAACAGAGGTAGCAAACAAATTGGCAACATCAATGATTTTAATTGGATACCTGTGATGTAATGGGATTAAAAAGTTTATATAGAGGAGACAATGAGTGAGTTGAGTGGTTATAGATAACACAAGTATAAGCAATACACCATCAATGATTTAAATTTGATATTTATGATGTGATGTTTGGAACATTTCTGACTTTAACATGTTGCAAATTCTCCTATATCATGCTGTAAATCTTGAAAGTGGACATAATTTTGGAATATGCGATGCAGGCTGCAGCCACTCTCAGAGGCTATATACCGTTTGCTCACCATTTGTTGTCCCTATTTTCAACTTGTCATTTTACATCAC
The DNA here is from genome assembly GCA_000404065.3 of Pinus taeda. Classification (NCBI taxonomy): domain Eukaryota; kingdom Viridiplantae; phylum Streptophyta; class Pinopsida; order Pinales; family Pinaceae; genus Pinus; species Pinus taeda. The sequence continues at coordinate 389,090 of APFE031271347.1, read as the reverse complement.
TGTAGATTGACAATTATTTATTATATGTTGTTTGTATGAAATGTTTTATCTTCAGGTGATGTCGAAAATGGTGTGGTTAAATAGGTGCACTTGGCTTGGAGCGGGGTTTGCATTCTTTGCCTTCCTTAGTATTCTAGGTACTCAAGGGTGCCAAGGAATGCCATTGAAATGTGGTAGGGACATCCATTCTTGTCCGCAAGATGTCCTCAGATATTCCTACCCATCTTTAAGACTAATTTCTTTTAAATATATATGAAAAGAAATAGAAAAAGCCAAAATGGCTTCCTAATCCTACATCTCGAATTCACTAAGGAGCCTTTGATTTTCTCTGCCTATTCTTCCCATAAAGAAAAAAAATTTCTCCTCATCAACCAAATCAAAAACATGTAATTATTTTGAGGAGGCAAGGGAACAACTTAACGGATGCTTTCTCCACCTAGCAGTCATTTAGAGGAGGGTTATTTGACTTAAAGAGCCATTTTTAAATTTTTTCCTATTTTCCTTATTTCCCTCTTCCCAATTCTTCAATCTTTCATATCAAAAGACTGGAAATATTGAGGGCATCTTGGAAGAAGAAATCCTTCCTCCAACTTAATTAGTGAAGGCTCAGGATGGCATATGTTTGAGCGTAGGGGTTGTTCCTAGTAGCAAAGTAGATTGTAAGAGCTATGCATGGGAATGCTTGATGGGAAGTTCTTATTTGTCATTGTATTGAAACTAATGTTTTAAAACTCCCACTTGGGTTCGGAACCGGCCGAGGGTCGACTTCGACTCCGACTCTTACTCGGGTTCGCACTGATTGAGGGTTGACTCCAACTCCGACTCTTACTCGGTATCAACTTGACTGGTTTGATTTCAATGACTCAGTCGTTGTAAAAAATACATTAAATATATATATATATATATATATAATATATATATTTTATGAAAAAACATAATTTTAAAGATTTTCATTCATGTTTTCAAACACAAAGCATTAGAATATAGAGAGAAGATAACATATGATCAAAGTAGGCTCATGAATATATCCATTATATCAAAATCACACCTAGTGCACTGTCCAATACATACATGATATTGATCAAAACAAAAACACATAACCAAGGAGGCTCTAAATGGCCTCTACAACAAAAGTAAACTGTAAAACATCACTAATCACCAGTACTACTGGCTACTGCTAGAGAAGCCAACATCACTTGGCTCAGAGTCTGAATTAGAGTCAAACACGAAAACCCGTGGCTCCTCCTCATCATCACTATCTCCAACTGCTACTATAGAAGTAGTAGCACTAGTAGGCGCAACAACTGCACGCTGAGATAGACGAGATATGCGCTTTCGTTGTGGCTGAGTAGAGGAAGTGCTTGCAACTGGAGGACTTGGGACCGGGCCTGGTACAAGTGGATCTGCATTCAACTGAACATTATGTTCAACTAATGCCTCCATCTGTAAATCCAAATCAAGACCAATATCCTCATCAGAATCTAACTCTGCTGGATGACTCTCTAATACCCAATTTGATGCTGGTTCATTATCTTCCAACACAATGGGATCCGTATTAGGTCTTTTGTTCAGCAATTGGTTGGGTCTTAGTCGAAGGTTGTATTGGACATAGACTAGATCATTTAACCGTTTTTGTTCCAAACGGTTTCTCTTCGTGTGAAACCTCTCAAAGACAAACCAATTGCGTTCACACCTAGTAGCACTGCAAGTTTGATTCAAAATACGGATTGCAAACTTTTGCAATTGAGGATAATGGCTACCTAAAGCCTCTCACCATTGTGCTGCAAAAAGCATAGTTGTGTAATGAGTTAGCTCAACAAATTATATCCAACTTTCAAATTATAAACAATTTAACAAAATAAGAATTTGAAAATTGAAATTTTTGTTTACTTGGCTCATCTGCTTCTCTTGCAACCCTTGCTAGGTTATTGCCAAAGGTACCTGTGGCTTTGCTGAAAGAAGTGATCTGTCGGTGTATCTCCAACTGATCACTTTCCTTAGGGACCATGCGGTCAATGCAGTCAATCAATCCATCTCGAACCTCTCCAGTTAAAGCTTCTGCCTCCATAGCTTTATAATGATACCTTGGGTTTAGAGAAAACCTAGCTGGATATATAGGGCGACGAAGTTGATTGTTCCATCTTTGATCAATGATTTCCCAAATGGGCCCATACTTAGCCACTCTATCCTTGTATACTACCTTTATTTGTTCCTTTGCTTGATCCATAGCCTCATAAATGAAGCCTATAGCCAATCTTTCCCCAGCCACCAACCGCAACACCTTAACTAGTGGCTTAGCAACCTTCACAATCTTTGCTGCCTTTTTCCAAAATATTTCTTCATTAACTTTCTTTCTCACATCTTTTCCATCCTGTTTGCGAGACCATTGACATTCATTCCATTCATCATCGGCAAACACTCTTTGCAAGTTTCTATGTTGGGAACGCATAGATTGCAATGTCAAAAAATGAGTTGCAATTCTAGTGATGGTAGGCCTAATAATATCCCTACCCCTGTGTGTTTCCTCATCAGGCTCAAAATCCATGAGCTAATGTAGATATATTTTGTTATGGTTTTGGCATGCTCTATAGTGTTCTTGACCGAATCTATTTTGCTAATATCCTCAAGCATGAGGTCTATGCAATGTGCAGCACATGGGGTCCAAAAGATGGGTTTGTGTTTTTCCTTTACCAACAAGAACATAGTTAGAGGCATTATCTGTGATGATTTGAACAACATTAGTCACCCCCACCTCTTCAACAACCTCATCCAAAAGCTGAAACAACAAGTGTGCATCTTTCACCCTATCAGATGCATCAACTGATTTTAGAAACATGGTTTCCTGTGGGCAAAAGATAAGAAAGTTTATGATGGTACGGTTCCTTTGACCAGTCCATCCATCTGACATGATGGTACATCCTTGGATTTGCCCATGAGCTTTTGAAATCTTTCAAATATTCATCAACGGATGAAACTTATTTTTGCAAAAGAGACCCCCTTAACTCATGCATAGTAGGACCTTTGAAGCCCTTTCCAGCAACAAATATGGCATCAAACATAGGTTCATAATTTGGTGAACGAGAAGCAATGAAGGGGATATAAGCATCATACCACCATCTAGCTATGTAATCATAGACAATTACTCTTAATTCTTTCTTCCATTGGTAATCTAAAGTGGGCTGCATTTGACCTCCATTAGCTTGAGGACCATGTGCACTATCAGAGGGAGAGGAGGGTGTGAAACAACTTTTGATATCGTCCTTCTTTTTCATTTTACCCTTACCTTTTTTTTTGAATAGACCCCAAAGAGGAAGGAACACAGCGAAAGGGGTTGGATGCATTAGTGCAAGGGATAGATGAGGAGCCCTCATAATCAAAATTGGTGTTGACAACCATCATGTGTTTTATACTTCTCTTCCTCCGAATTTCAACCTCTATTTCTTTTTGCCTAGCTTTTTCTTTCTCAAACATCTCAAATTCATCTAGCAACTCCTTCCTAATCTACCCATTTTGTTTTGATGGTGCTTTACATGGAGTAATTTGGCCTCTAACACCAACCAAGTGTTGTTTCAGCCTATGAATGCTCCTTCCACCTCCCTTAATTTTTCTATGACAAAATTTGCAATGCATTTGATTATCAATCATTTCAGCATATGCCCAAGCAACATCTTTCATTCTAGGAGCCATTTTCTGAAATTTGGACTTGGAAATGAAAGGAAAAATCTGAAAATGAAAAAAAAGCAATGCTTCAATGTTCATTTCTTTTACAAAAATTACTCTTTTCAATTTCTAGATTTGAAAAAATACAAGCAAAAACAGATTTTATAAGTGAAAAAAAAATACCTATAGGCACTAGCCTCCTCAATGCTGCTCCAATGGTTGCCCAAGAAGCTCCTCACTGCTGCTCCAGTGATTGCGCAAGACTCCTTACTGCTGCTCCAAAAACCAACTACACAACTCTTCACAAACTCCTCACAAATTCCCACACAAATGCAATGAGATAGCTGTGAGGAAATGTGAGGGGGTTGGGTACCTTTATAGGCTTGGGAGAGGTAGATGGCCTTAAAGAAAACCTAAAACCAAATTATAATTCTGTTTGGGGTTTGATTTCCCTCCAAAAAGAGCCATTGGGCGTCATTGACCGGTTCGGCTGATTTAACACGGACTCGACCGAGCCGGCCGGTTTGTTACCAAACCCCAGCTAGTTGGGTGACCGGCTCGGCCAGTTCGGTAACAAACTGACCACTGGATTGGTTTTTTTGTCGAGCCAGACCGGCCAGGGGTATGGCTCAGTCAGCTTGGCTGATTTTAAAAACACTAATTGAAACTGCTACATATGTTGCAGTGGCTTTTAGAGTATCTGGATCAAGGGTCCTCAAAAGGTTGTGGCAGGCATGATATATAGTCTCAAAGAATCTACACTGGGATTTTGATGACCCTCAAAATGGTTGGGATTTAACTGCATGATTAGTGAGAGCTGAGGATGACTGATGTTCAAGTGCACGGGGTGGTAATAGTAACAAAGTGGATTTTAAGAGTTGTGTAGCAATGCTTTCATGGCACATTCCTACACAAGGGTATCTGTATCAGGAGTCCTCAAAAGGGTGTGGCAGGCGTGATATATAGACTCGAAGAATCTACATTGGGATTTTGATAGCCCTGAAAAAGGTTAGGTTTTAACTGCATGATTAGTGAGAGCTTAGGATGATTGATGTTCAAGTGTAAGGGGTGGTAATAATAACAAAATGGATTGTAATAGTTGTGTAGGAATGCTTCATGCCATGTTCTTGTTTTCGAACTGTTACACATGTTGCAATCGTGAAGGGTCAGTTCAGGGTGTGCACCACCATTGGCATAATATTGGCTTTTAGAGTATTTGGATCAAGCCTTCTTGAAAGGGCGTGGTAAGCATGACATATAGCCTCAAATATCTTTATTGGGATTTTGAAAATATAAAGGGTTGGGATCTAGCTGCAAGGTCGATTTTGACGCCTTGGACAAAGGACATAAATTTAATCCCCTTATTTAGGGAATGATTTTGCAAAACAAACCTTTTAATACACTGGGGGGACTTATGGGTCAAGAGCTTGGGCATTTTGGTTGCCATGGAGCACAATCAACCATACTTAAAGGTTGCAAGCAGTTGAGAAATAAGCTTTCACAACATTGTAAAATTATACTTGACATGTGCAAAATGAGTTTGGTGTGCTACGTCCCATTTGGAAGGATTGGAAATGGGTGGTCCTATGGGACATCCTTCTATGATTACAGTATAAACTAGCTTTCTACTAGTGCTTGCTCACATTTTTCTCTTGCATATAAGCTAGGTTGGTTTTTGATAATAGTCCAGTAGTAAAGGTGAGGCTCAATTGTACAAGCTTCACATATGGTAGTGCGATATTTTCCAATGTAGAAGCAGTCAAAGCTCTTGTACAAGGATGCATGTTGGGTTGAGATTTTGGGATTGTATTGCTGCACAATACATATTTTGTTTCCTAGCCTCAATTGGAAGGGGGTTCATTCGTGGACAGGTGAATGATCAGGCAAGCATTCAAAGGAAAATGAGATGCTATAAGATTGACATGTATTTGTTTTTTATGCAAGAGATTTTGCCAGACTACTTTAAGTGGAGACACTAAGGCTCTTCACCTGAGAGAAGTTGCTTGGTTCAAATCTGACTTCGCTATCTAGTTTGTATCAAGGGCCCTGGATAGGGAATTTTGAGAAGATATTGATCTCTTGAAGTTGGGACCAAAATGAACATGCTAACTGTCCTTACCTATACAGGGAGCACCCCTGCACATGCCTCTAATTTTGTTGACGATGTATGTTTGTCCAGTGTATCCTTCATGACCATTAATGAAATATAAGGGTTCCCCTTCATAGAAGATGAAGAAGAGGAGGAAATTAAGGAAAAAGGACAAGAAAAACAAAGCCAATTTTCAATAAAGTTGGTTAAAATAATGTAATATGCTCGTGAAATTTTTGCCCTAGCTTACCTAGGGTTTTCAAATAAAATTCATATGTAGTATGTTGCCAGACAATGGTAATATATAAATGGTAAAAATCAATGCTGTACCTTTTGTTCACAATTAACTCTACAGTCCAATTAAATACAATAGCAATCAAACATTTTCTCACTATTAAAGTGTGATCACAAAATAACAATATCTACATATAACCAAGATTGGTCGATTCATAAATTTAACAAAATAATACCCAATAACTATGAAATTATCAAGCATCCAGCATATAAAATCTACTACTGTTAATCTCAAAATCTTCTGGTAGTTCTGATCTTTCCGGACCCGCTATTCAATGAAAATTGTCGCAGTGACGCTATACTTGTGGTTATCGCGTTGATGAAACAGATTTGCTAGACGATGAAAATTGACATCAATTGGCTAGTCCCGAGCTTTTGGTTCTAACTGTAGACCCTAGCTTCTAGATAGTGTTATGATATTGTGCCACAGATCCCCGAAACCATTTATAGAAAAATTTTGGGTGAATTCTTTGTCCAAACACATCTTGGTCCAAGGCGCAAGCTATGGGGATGAGATGCGTATGGTTTCACTGAGCTCAAATCCAGAACATTAATTCTTGGAGAAAATTTGCCGAATATTGTGCCCAGACAAGACGTTTTACTCAATACAAATTCGTTGCCTTCTAAAGATAGCCCTGTGCCCAAAACAGAGGAAAGGAGAGGTCTTCGCTGCCTTCAACAAAGGGTTTCTTGAATCAAAGTGTACCACAGTATTTTGCTGCCCAAAGAATAGAGATCGACGTATAAAGAGTTGACTATCTTTAGCCAAGAATCAAGAACAACCAGATTCCGTTTCTTTTCCAAATTGAATTCCTGTGCCTCGAACATAATGAAAAACAAAAGTAGAAAAGTGTCAACTAGGGTGGGATCTTTCACCCCCGAAATTGACAAGAGAAATTGGGGTCTTAAAACCCTCAGAGCCTCAGGCTCAAAGAAAACAGATCTAATTGATCCAATTGAATGATGATTCCAAATGCTTTCAATCCTCCCATATTTATAGATTTCCTAGAGGAACTCTTCTTTTTAAAATGATAGAGTAATCTTTACTCTAAGCCCCAGTTTGGGTTACTGTGCCCAGCTGCCCCGAACTTGCCCAACAGTGGGTATTTTTGGGGTTTTCCTCCTTGGAGGACAGTGGTCTACGGGGATTGATAGGCTACTTCATCCTTCGAGCAATTAATTCTTCGGGAACATTACAGTTTGCCCTTCCTTTTCCTCACTAGGATAAGCATATCGTACAATACAACAATCAGCACTGTAAAATTTGCATTGTTCACTCGATGGCATTGGTGATTTGTTTTTACCATGTACTCGCCAAACCTGAAGATTGCCAGTACAATCAATAAATGGTTGATTTTCCTCTTTTACTGGAGCTGCTTTGAGAAGGCCTTTCACATTAAATCCTTGTCATTTCAGCAAGGCTGCTACTTTGCCTCTTCCATTTTCAGATATGGCTGTATCTATACTTTAAGGCCATGCATCAAAATTTGATTTAAACAAGACAGTTTCAAATCCTTCCATAATACGAGTTACATGAGCTTGCTTCAATTTTCTTTTACTAGGAATCAACTCTTCTGCAGTAGAGCTTGTTGCTTTTCTATCCTCAAGCGAAGTCTTCCTAGCCATCCAAAAAAATATCTCAATTCCACATTCTAACAGGAACCACTTGTTTGTGTTCAACATTTCTCTTGTTAATGAATTTCCTTCAATGGGTTTTGCACAACCATGTTGTATACATAATAGCTTTGCTGGAAGAGCTTCACGTTGTGATTCATAATCATTGCTAGACTTCTTGGCAAGAGGAGCAAAATACCAAAAAAAACTCGAAAACTCCCATGTATTGGGATCAACTACAAATTTGCTATCCTCAATTGTAGCCACATGACACTTCCCATCATGATAATTATCTTTGATATATTGAATAACCTTTAAAACTTTAGCCTTCTCTTGAGTGGATGAGTTGGAGCCGTTAAACTGAAAGCCTTTGGGATTTGTATCAAGAATAAAAATGTCATCGTGATTTAGAGATGATTGAGAATAAGCTATGTTACACGAGTTTCCGGTACGTGGGAACGAGTATTTGGTACGATTGGAAGCTTTGCCCAAATTTACAGGAAATGTCAAGTTGGAAGCGACAATAATATAATATATTAAATTAAAATTTTAATATATATTATTATTATTTTTTTAAGTAGTGTAAAGATATATCAAATTGAATTTTTAAATGATTCATCATTCAAGAGACAACCATAAAAGGTTAAAACCAAAACTAAAAGCCCCCTAAAATCATATTGAGGTTCATACTAGAAAAAAACTTAAAAAGGCAAAAGTCTAAATTAGTACATAATTCAAAATGCCCAATAGCCAAAATATAACAACAAAAATACGAAGCTTATGATCATATAGTACGATCTTCAACATCAAGGAGATCCATATAAGCTTGAGCCTCACTGGGTACTAGATCAACGTCGTCATCATCATCATCAGATGCAACAATGTCATCTAAAGGTATGCCAACCAATCCTGCATTTGGTAAAGGATTATCATCGTCATCATTAATTTGGGCAGCGTCTTGAGTGTTCACATCCCATCACGCAGCAGGTCTTTCTAAATATTCAGCTAGCTTCCTTGAATAAAGTCAAAGACTACTATGCACATAAACAAGTTTCTTTGCTCTCTTAGAGGTAAGTCAATTCCTCTTAAGAGAGTGTATGAAACTATAAGTGGAGCAATTCCTTTCAGCAACTGAGGAACTAGCAACCTGAGATATCAAATGTGAAGAAAGATTTCAGAGTTCTGGGACCTAGCCCCCATACATTCTCCACCCTCCAAGGGGTTTCTTTTGAGCATAATGCTTGATGTCCCTCCTTGCATCTTGGTTGAATGAAAGGGCTTAATGTACCAAAATCAATAAATTGCTCCCGTATCACACTTGCTTCATCAACAATATACATCTTAGTCATAGCATCAAGAAACCCTTGTTTTACCTCTTCATCATCAATAGGAAGAATTCTATTTGGTCTTTCCATATACCACTTTGGATTAAGGGCATATGCAACCATGTGAAGAGAGGTATTGAATTTAAGCCATCTTTTCTCTATCATCTTGTGGATTTCATGGAAAAACTCCAGAGAAGGGTTTCTTTGGCGAATGATGTGCTTTACCTTGCCACCATGGTATCAATACATTCATATATTTCTCCAAGAGAAGGAGAATTTGAATCAGCATACCTGATCAACTCCACAATTGGTGCTGTGAAAAGTCAACATATCTACAATCAACCCACCAATCCTCATTAAGAAGCATTTCTCTTATCTTCTTCACTTGAGGTGACTTAGATTGAGTCCATGCATTCCACTCTGAAGAAACAAAAATGGCTTGTAAAGATACATAGACCTCAACCATGCGCTCAAGCAAAATAAAATATGTGGCATATCTTGTTTTTGTAGGTTTTAAAAAAATGCTTCTTTGAATACATCCTGTAAATTGCCAAGGAAGCATGGTGGTTGCAGATGAACATTTGTGCTTCCCTCGCATCTGAAATGATTTTTGTAATCCACTGTATTTTACCAATGTTTTTTAAGCTTTAAGAGATTGTTAAGGGCATGTACACAACAAGGAGTCCAAAAGATATGCCTATATCGACTTTGGATCATCAATCCCGCTGCTTTACAAACAGGTGCTGCATATATGATGACATGTACCACATTTGAAGGACCAACCTCATCAATTGCATCCTTCAACATTTCAAACATGAAAGTAGCATCTATAGTTTTACCACTACAATCAATTGCTTTTAAAAAATAAGGCCCTTTTGGTGATGTGACAATAACATTCAACAAAGGTCTTTTTTGAATATTTGTCCAACCATCCATGACAATTGAACAACCTGAATGAACCCAAGAGTGTTTGAGGTCCTCCATAAGTCCATGCATTCTTGCCTCCCCTCCATCTAATAATGAAGTCCTCATTTTTTTGTACCCTGGGAATGCATATCTAGTCCCTGCAGGATGCAACTATGATTTTTCTCACCATTTCTTTATAGTATGGTGAACGAGTGGCATTAAATGAAATTCCATTCGCCATAAAAAAACTTGCTATGGCATCATCTATCCCTATGCAAAACATTGTACATCTTTTGAATGGAGTCACTTACACTAGTCCTCTTAGTGCTAGAACTTCTCCGATTAGTCTCAATTTGGATGTGACTTTGTTCATTCATACACTGGGATGAATTTTCATGTCTACCTTTCTTATTATTAAGAGATACAATGCTATTATCACATTCATTGTTTCCATTTGCTTTCATGTGAAACTTATTTATCTCCGTTTTTTGTTCAAGGTTACATGTCCAACTCTTCACTCCTAACTCAGGTATGCCCAAAAGATGATGCTATGCTCTTGTATAGCTACCCTTAAAAACATGGTAACACAAATTGCATTTCCATTCCTCACAGCCCCCATTGTTTTTTGTTATATTTTTCATGAATTTCATTAAGGGCTTCTAGGGAAATGTTGCTTGATTGCTTGTGGGTACCTATTGTTGCATCTGCATTCTGTTGTTGAACTTGTGGAGCTTGTGGAGGTAGTGGGGGTCTCATCCCATTGTTGTTATTACCACATTCATTGCCCAACCCTCTATCCATGTATTAATACTGAAAATTTACATTAAAATACAAAAAAACATTAGAAGTGGAACAAATAAATAGATTTTACAATATACGTAAATGACAAAAAAATAAAACTCACCATACTAGTATTTAATTTGCATATTCTCATAAACTAATAAATTAGTCATTGATAATTTGCATATTCTCATAAACTAATAAACTAGTCAATGATCAGTGCAGCGAGATTATGTGCCTTGACTCCTAACATAAAACATCATTAAATTTCAGTTGGAAAACATAAAGCATCATATATGAGAAACTAATTTTTTTTGATGGATCATGAACTGTTTCTTCTTTTGATGAAATTGCCTAGGAAGGAGTAGTTTTTTTATGAAAAATTGTTTGAAGAAAATGGACAGACTAAAGAGGATTACACAACCATTAGGAACCACCCAAGATTCTTCTGTTTGATCAAACACCAGACTAAAGAGGATTATGCAACCAGAGTAGAATTTTGAGAGAAATATAAATATAAGTTATAACAGAATAGTAATAAGATCTCGTTAAGTTTATCCATTAAGTTCGCATACATCATTCCACCATCTCCTTCCTAAGACAAGGTTCTGCTATTCAAACTGAAGATTTAAAGCTGTGATGTGTCAAGCTTTTGGTTGGAAATCAATACACACATAGGATAAGGAAAACTCAATCACCCACCCGCTTATTCTTAGATTGTGAATACAATCAACAGTATTGCTTTCACATTCCAGATTGCAGAACTTGTATTTTCAGAAGATCTGCACAGAGACCAGTGGCGCAACAAACAAAGACACGAGAGGAAATCATGGAAGTTGTATTTTCACAAGATCTACACTGATGTGATATTTTGGACACGCAATCAAGTCCTTGTGAATAGGAAGAACCAGGTGCATTTACATGATGATGGGATTTCCAAACTAAAATTCCTTTTCTTTCCCTTAATTCAAAATAATGGTTCCAGATAAAACAACTAATGCTACTGACAGCAACTAACAAGATCACACAGCTGGGAAGAACTTCCTAACCAAATACGAGATGAATGGTGGTATGCATCGCTGTAAATTGAACTCCCTTTACCCTTTATACTAATGCTACTAATGGTACACAAAGCTATAGAAATTACTTCCTAACCAATACGAGATGCATGGTGTTATAACAGAGTGATATAAATTGAACTTATAAATTAAGTTTGCATAACAGAGAGATATAAATGTAACTTATAACAGAGTGGTATAAATTGAACTTGCACTGAGTTTGCATCATCTTGTCTACTTATACATAAGGTTCAATTTCAATCTGGTTATTTCCTGGGCTTATCCTGTACGTGGACAAAGTCCACATGATTTTTAAATAAGAAAAATTTTAAATAATGTTTCCAGATAAAGCTTTACCTGGTATTTGGTAAGGATCAATTATCCTTTCTTTTGCGCATTAAAGGTATAAGGTGCATTCCTTTTTAGTAGATTAAAAAATAAACGCATTGCTTTACTCAGAAGTATGGAAAATTAGAAAAAAACGCATACAAGACTATAAAAAATGACTGCATTCTTTCCTTTGTCAAAAAAATTAAAAACCCATGGTGGTACACTAAGATAGTGCCAAAAAATCCTTGTACTGCACAAATATGACCCCCAAAAAAAATGAAGACAACAAAAATCATTCCAGATCATCCTCTCGCATGTCAAAAACATAAAGTTAACAGAGTAACAAAACTGAATAGTTTTAACTTTTATCAAAAAGGCATAGTTATGAATCAAAAGCTTTGTAAACCAGTGACCTACTAATGTCAGCATTCAGAAGATTAAAAATTAATAAACTTCCAATCTTTTGAATGTTTTATGTAATGTATGATAATTAAAGCAAAAAATCCATAGCGTAATCTCGCAATTTCATCGAAATATCTACGAATTTAAGCAATGCCGTTAAAAATTTAATGAGACTACCGACATCCTTAATTTGAGGTAAAACCGTAAAAGTCATTCGTGAATGAGAAAGAAACCTATGCCGTCACTAAACATTCAAATTAGAGGTAGAGATTGTGTAAAAATATCACTTAAAAGTTTAAACCGTGAATAGCTCCGTTGAATAGGCAGAATTGAACCGTAATCGTTAATTTGAGGTGAAAGTCAATCGAGAATGAAACTATAATGCAAACAAACAGAAATTAGAATGCAAACAAAGTTACAAACATTTATAGGCAGGTGAAAAAGATGTATTGAGAAGAATATGGGAGATGGATGGGAAAGCACGACAGTTCTGAGTTGCTTACTCCTCACCAGTGAACACGAACCGAAACAAAAGCACCAGGCGAACACAGCTGGTTACTCCTTACGGCAGGCGAACACAGTGCTGAGTTGCTTACTCCTCACCAGTGAACACGAACTGAAACAAAATCACTAGGCGAACACAGCTGCTTACTCCTTACGGCAGGCGAACAGTGCTGATGAATTCTGAGCTGATGAGGGACAAGATTATATAGAAAAGCTGAGTCACTTTTGCCGCCAAATCTGAGTAAGTTTGCCGCCAAGAAATTGTGCCCATTTTCCTGGGATTTTCGGGTACGCGTGGATCGAAGCCTGTGGGAGCTCCGATCCAAGCTCCCACTTGAAATCCACTCCGGAAACCGCGATTTTTGCAGATATAATCTCCTGGAAAGCATCAACGCTCCTACCAAAGTTTCTGCCTGTTTTGGAGTGTTTTGTACCAGCGCCTAACCTCCTAGGAGCATCAGAGCTTGGGGTACTTGCTCTCCAACGACTGGGAGCGGTACCCGTGCAACATTGAGAATAAGGCACCTCTGTCACATGCACAACATGCTCTCCCTTGCATGCAAACAAGTGAACTGAATATTTTTTCTTCTCGACATGTTTGAATCCTGAAGCAACACCTCCTTCTAGTATGATGCAGGGCTTAAAATATGATAGAAACTTATCTGTTTCATGTCCTTGACTGACTCTATGTTGTACTGCATGTCCTTCAAGAGCTGCATCCAATTCAACAGTGTTGATGGTTTCTGCACCAACTTCATTCTGACTTGTATCTTTGTCAAACCAATAATGGATATCATAGCGAAAAACACCACTTTTTAAAGTTGTTGTCTTTCGCAGCTTCATAAACCTGTTCCGCAGTGGAACATATGCTATAATTTGTTTTTTGGAACTGTCTGAAATTCTTCTGGCCTTATTCTGAGGATCAAGCCTAATACTGCCTGTTGCTTTGATCCAATCATAAATATCACCTTGAAGAGCTGACATTTTACATTTCAATACCACTGATACCTTCTGTGGTAGTGACCCCTCTATGTCTTCAACCTGGCGACGCAGAATAAAAGGTTCCAATATTTGGTGCAATCGGTGCATTATTAATCACTTTCTTCTCAGTTTCAACTTTCAAGCCAATCGTCTTCAGGGTGCTGAGAAGAAGGCCCATCCCTTTGAAAGGTCTTTTAGAACCCCTCATGTAAAATTTTGCGGTTGTCAAATACCTCAGGTAGAAGAGGCCATAGTTCCTGCAAATCATCTGCAGTTCATGGCATCTATGTCTGGAGAATGTGACAGTCTTTTTGATTTGCCTTTGTTTCTTTTCCTGTATTTTGTAACTTAATCTTCGTTGAATAGCTAAAGGATGCTTTGAGGCTCGGTGCTGAAGAACGTTGAACAATTTAACAAGTTTACAATACATTGAGAAGCTTTCTTCTGCTAGAGTGGCCTCTTCAGGCACCAGACCTGTAGATTCCATTTCCTCCAATGATCTTTGAGAGTCCCCAACTCTCCTCGTCTTGCAGAAATGCCAGATCATAATACTGTATGTGACAGTACCACTACCATTCTTCAGATGTTGGTAAATTTCTGAACGCCTCTGTATGGCACCTTTAAATGAAGAAGCCTTGACGAATGGGGTCATTATTTCCTGTATTGCCAGTTTATTCCCTGTATGTTATCCTTTTCTGATGTCACGAGGAGCAAATTCCATCATTGCGCTGGTTTGTTATCAGCTTTCTATTTAGCTAATATAGGTTTTGGCTTTCCTTGAAAGCCTGCCAGTGTTCCTGCAAAACCCCTGTAGTCTCATTACTTCTATCCAATAGTGACTCTGATATTCTTTGTGCTTCTATTGATTCATGTGACTTCTGAGAAGCCCGTGAAGAATCCTCCAAGCTACCATTCTGAATATGCTCATCCACCACTGGTCCTGGACATCCTTGCAAGTTAGCCATTACAACATCCTTCTGAGCAACACAATTTTCATCCAATGAGGACGTTGATGGCTCTTGCATTGCCACCAAAAGAGCATCCCGTTGAGTAGCTTCTGTTTCACATTTCCCTGCATGTCTTCATTTATTTCTCCCAATAATGGATCTGGCTGATCACGCACCTTTACTTTTGGGGGATACAACCATGTCCATGCTTTCGTTTTTGCTTCAACCTTTCTTATACCCTGCTTTTCAAGCTTGGGCTTCTGAATCATGATCAATATCACTTGACTTGTTTTTCTTGCCGCTATTCTATAAATCGTCCCAATTCTTTTTTCTTATATGATGGTATTTTCAAGTCTATTGTTCCATTTTTGCATCCTGTTAATATTTTCGGCTTGCTGCTCTTCCATTTTCCTAAAAATCTCTACTTGCTGTTCGTCCAACTTTCTCCAAGATTCTGCATACCTATGCCAAAAATCTGCGTTTGGTGATTCTATTTTTAAATATCATCCAGGCTGGCAATATCTCTACTCTGATACCACTGTAATATGCTAGTGAGATTTTTTCCTTAGTTTATCCTAGGGTTTTCAAATATAATTCATATGCAGAATGTTGCCAAATAATTAAAGTCCAATCACAAGATAACAATATCTAAGTACCAACCAAGATTGGTCAATTCATAAATTTAACAAAATAATACCCAACGACTATGAAATTATCAAGCGTCCAACATAAAAAATCTACCATTGGTAATCTTGAAACCTTCAGGCAGTTCTAACCTTTCTCGATCCACTATTCAATGAAAACCGCCGCAATGACCCTAGCCTTGTGGTTATTGCATCGATGAAACAAATTTGCTGAACTATGAAATTCGGCATCAATTGGCCGGTCACAAGCTTTTGGTTCTAACTGCAAACCCTAGCTTCCGGACAATGTTCCGATATTGTGCCACAGACCCCCGAACCATTTATAGGAAAATTTGGGTGAATGCTTTGTCGGAATTGATATTGGTCCAAGGCGCAACCTACAGGCATGTGATGCATATGGCTTTGCTGACTGTTTGTGCCCAAATCTAAAACGTTAAATTCTTGGAGAAAATTCGCTGAAAACTGTGCCCAGAAAAGGCATTTTACTCAATAAGAATTCGCCAGCTTCAAAAGATAGCCCTGTGCCCAAAACAGAGAATAGGAGAGGTCTTCGCTACATTCTACAAAGGGTTTCCGGAATCGAAGCGTACCACAGTGTTTTGCTGCCTAAAGAATAGAGAACTGCCTATAAAGAATTCCCTATCCTCAACCAAGAATCAAGAACCAACGAAATTCTGCTTCTTTTCCAAATTGAATTCCTGTGCCTAGAACAGAATGAAAAAAGAATAGAAAAGTGTCAAGTAGGTTGGGATCTTCTACCACTGAAATTGACAAGAGAAACTGGGGTCTTAAAACCCTTAGAGCCTCATCCTCAAAGAAAACAAACTAATTGATCCAATCCAATGATGATTCCAAATGAATTCATTCCTCCCATATTTATAGATTTCCTTGAGGAACTCTTCTTTTTAAACTGATTGAGTAATCTTTACTCTAAGCCCCAATTTGGGTTACTGTGCCCGACTGCCCCAAACTTGCCCAACAGAGGGTATTTTTGGAGTTTTCTCCCTTTTTGGAGGACTATAGCTATGAGGATTGATGGGCTACTTTGTCCTTTGAGCAATTGATTCTTCAGGAACATTACAGTTTGCCCTTCCCGACATTGCTTGTCCTCAAGCAATGACAAGTTCTGCTGCAAAATCTGTCCTTATATCTCCGGGAATGGGAATTCCTCTTCATGTGTTGTTCGTTGATCAAGACGACCTGCATTTATGATCTCATCTGCCATAATAATTTTATACAGTTGAATGTTGTTACGAACAAGGCTTTCCACAAAACCCATATATCAATATTTACCAGCAAGATCACCCTCATCATCTATTGTTCCCCCAGTTCTGAGGTCATATTCTTTGTAGGTGTCACCACTGATGCCTTTTTTGGCAGTGTACCTCTTATATCCAGAGCTAATTCCACCCTTAAAGACAATAAAGCTTTGCAAAATAGCAAAAAATTGGATAGGCTCTTTGCCCTCAAAGATCATAGCCTGAACCGGTTGTGCTTTCAATGACTGCCATTTTGCTCACTAGTGATAGGGCAATAGTTCTTTCTTCTGAAACACTGTTATGTAAAAATTAGTTAGTTATAGATTATTAGGCAAAGGGCATGATCAAAGATCATGCTTGTCGACCAAGAGGTACCTAAGGCGGTATATAGCCAGGGCCTCTCAAGATAATGTAATAATCAAATATTCAATAATTAATAAAATATTTTATCATGGCTTTCAATTATTAAACTTGTGTGTTCCTTTTGGTATCAGAGCTAGACGCTCCTCTAATTCGGTTGCTGTTGACCCAATGCACACACAGTCGCTTGGCTCCCCGTCCCTCTTCGTTGTCGAACCTTCTTATCGACCCCATTGCCATCGTTCCTGTGCGCTCGTTGTTCCACCATCGTGCCGCTGCCATCTCACTATCCACCATTCTTGCCGACAAGCGCCACCATCCTTCCGCAACCACATTACTGCATTTGCTTCTTGACCTCTGTCCGCCGCAGATGTCTGCTGTGTCCCTTGGCCGCCTGTGGTTGCTGTGCCGCTCCTCGACCCTATCGTCTGCCATGTTGTGCCCTCACACACCTATGGACTTTGTTGTGCTGCCGTATATAGTATAACGATATAAATATAAATTATAATCATATATCATATATCTATATATATATATAATATATTATAATATATAATATATATCTAACTCTATTAATAATTAATATTAAAAAAACATATGCTTATAGTAATTAAATTAAACTTAATATTACTATTAAAAAAAAAAAATAAAAATTTAAAAGCTGGCGGACAAGTATACACCCCCACAAACTCGTTCAATGTCGTCAATGTCAATGGCCGATTTCAGTAAAAAATTGATTGACTTGGAGAATAGAATTACTAGCCACTCCGATGATTTCAACAAAAATTAGTCGATCTCGAAAGTAAATTTATCGGGCATTCTGACGATATCAAGAAGTTTTAGGATACGACAAATCGGATAGAACTACAGCGTTGGTAGAACCAGATCCAATCCGAAATGAATCATAATCAGACATTAGCATTGCTGAACACCTTGTGTGGAAAGACGAAGGTTACACCCGAACAACTATTCCAAGTTGATGGAGGTAATCAAGAGCACAATTCATCAGATGCAACAAAGTCCGCAGATTCTCAAGAAAAAGCAGAATCTCCAAAAAAATCAGCCACGCCCCATCAAGGAAATAGTAACGCAGCTTTTTCAAATAAGCAACTTTGGGATGCATTCAAAAATCAACACCCTCTTTTCGTTCCACCATTAGCAACATATTAGCGAAAGGCAAAAGTCGAGATGCCTAAATTCGATGGGAATGAAAAATGCAGTGTTGCGTGGTTGACTAAAGTAGAAGAATACTTCGAGATTTACGACATCGACGATGATGATGAAAAGATTAGGCACGCTTGCATGAAAATGGAAGGAGAAGCATATAATTGGTATATGTGGTGGAATAAGAGGACAATCGCCATCAGTTGGAGAAAATTTAAAGATGCATTCTTTAAAAGATTCCAAGGTGTAAGGGAAGAAGAGTTCTTTTCAACACTCATCAAACTACGACAAAAAGGAAGTGTGGATGAGTACACTCGAGAATGGGAGACTTAGTAACATGAGTCCCTGGGTTATCAGAATCTCGTCTAATTCAATCATACATTATGTCAATAGAAGTAGCAAGACGAAAAGCAAAAACTGCTGAAAAGAAATTTGAACAAATAATGTGGTCAAAACCGGAAAAAGTATATTCGAGACGAAGAATGCCCTAGTCTATGGATTCAAATAATACAAGATATGTTCCACCACATCGTTGTGAAGGTGAAAAATCTAATGTGGAAATACAAAGGATAAAAGAAGGCAAATGCAAACGCTATGGCGAGAAGTGGGACCCTAAACATAGGTGTGCTAAAGGAAAAGAATCAAAGAACCTATATAATTGTGAAGCAACGAATGACTGAAACAGTGAGGATTTTGACATAGAAGAAACAAAAGATGCCCTAGAATTCTCTCCAGAATTAGATGACGAAAGTATTCCGCAAGTGTCATTCTCAGCTATGACAGGTATATCACAACCTCAGACTCTAAAATCGAAAGGACATATAAAGAAGAACAACGTAGTGGTTCTCATCGAATCTGGTAGCACCCACGTGGCAAAGAGACTCAACATTTTCTCATTTCCCTTACCAAACATGAAGGTGATGGTCGCTAACAGTAAGAAGATTGAAAAGATAGGGAAATGCCATAAGGTCAAATTGCAGATTCAAGACTTTAATTTAGAATCTTTGTTCTTCACTGTACCATTAGGTGGAGTAGATGTGATCTTAGGTATCCAATGGCTATGAACTCTAGGCACTTATGCTGCCAACCATGAAGTACAGTTCATAAGATTTAACTGGGGAGGCCAAAGGTACAAATTACACGGATTCCAAGCACCAGAGAATCAAATTGTAACGTCATCTCAAATGATGAAGATGATTTGAAAAGGAGCACCCGCTTACATAGTCCAATGTCACCATATAGAAATGTTATCTGCAAATATGATTAATGAAGAGTCACCAGAGGTACAAGATCTAATTCAGAAGCATGAAAAGGTATTTCAAGACCTGCCTATGAAAATGCCTCCTAACAGAGAAATTGAGCATATTATAGAAGTCAAAGCAGGGTCAGACCCCGTCAACATCAAGCCGTATTGATATCCACATCACCAAAAGACGGAAATTGAGAGATTAATCCAAGACCTTTTAAAGTGTGGGATCATCTCGAAAAGTAAAAGTCCGTATGTTGCTCCAGTGGTATTGGTAAGAAAGAAGGATGGTTCATTCAGGTTATGCATTGACTATAGAGGATTAAACAAAATAACGATTAAAAACAAATTCCCAATCCCCTTTATTGACGAAATGTTGGATGAGCTACATGGCGCGAAATATTTTTCAAAACTGGACTTAAGGTCAAGGTATTACCAAATTAGAATTAGGATGGAAGACATACCAAAAACGACATTCTGAACACATGAAGGTCACTATGAATTTAAAGTAATGCCATTTGGGTTAACCAATGCATGAACACATTTCAAGCCATTATGAACGAATTATTTTATCCATATCTTAGGAAGTTTGTATTAGTATTTTTTGACGATATTTTAATTGATAGTAAAACTGGGAAGGAGCACTTACAACATCTGGATAAAGTTCTCACGCTACTAAAAGAGCCTTTGTTCTACGCAAAAAAATCCAAATGCACCTTTGGAAAGAAAGAAGTAGAATACCTCAAACACATTATATCCCATCAAGGTGTAAAAGTGGACTCTAATAATATCAAAGCTACAAGGGAATGGACCAAACTGGTTAATGTATCGAAGCGAAGAGGGTTCTTAGGATTGACTGGATATTACCGAAGATTTATTAAAAACTATGCACATATAATGGCACCTCTGACAAACCTTTTAAAGAAGAATTCATATCAATGGGATGAGGAAGCAGGAAGGTGTTTTGAAGAATTGAAGGAAGTTATGTCTAGTGCCCTGGTATTGGCAACTCCAGATTTCTCTAAACCATGTATCATCGAGTGTGATGCTTCCGGATTCGGTATAGGTGCAATGTTAATGCAAGAAGGGCATCCAATAGCTTTTGAAAGCAGGAAGCTCAATAAAAGAGAACGTCTCAAGTCCACATACAACAAGGAAATGCTCGCTATTATGCACGCACTGGCTATGTGGAGATGATATCTTTTGGGAAATAAGTTCTCCATTCAAACAAACCATAACAATCGCTAGCACCTCCTTCAACAAAAAACACTTCTGAAGAACAACAAAAATGGATTGAAAAAATTGCTGCCTTTGACATGGAAATACTACATAAAAGGGGAAAAGACAATGTAGTTGCAGATGCCTTGTCTAGGAAAAACGAAGAACCAACACTACTTGCAGTCTCGGTTATTGTGCCTGAATGGCTTAATGAGATTCGAGGTGAGTATGCCAAGGATCCAGAAATAACTGTGATAATCAATAACCTTCCAAACGACTCAAAATTTGAATGGAAGAATGATATTCTATGGTACAAAGGAAGAATCTATCTGAATGCAAACTCCAAGTTTAAATCCAAGATACTCAAAGAGTCACATGATTCATCGTTAACCGAACATGTAGGATTCTTTAAGACTTACTACAATGAACGTCAATCATTCTTTTGGAAAGGGATGAGTCGTGATATTCAGAAGTATGTAGTAGAATGTGACACATGTCAAAGAAATAAAAGTGAAAATATTATGACACCTGGATTACTTCACCCCTTAAACATTCCGAATCAGAAATGGGAAGAAATATCGATGGACTTTATTGAAGGATTACCCGTATCTGAAGGCAAGGACAAGATTTTCATTGTGGTCGACAGACTCACCAAATATGCCCACTTTATGGCAATAAAGAAATCAGACCCAGCGAAACCAATCGCTGAAATATTTTGCAAAAATATATATAGGTTACACAGTTTTATGAAATTCATTGTAAGTGATAGAGATGCCAAATTCAAGGGTAATTTCTAGAAGGAATTGTTCAACCACATAGGAACCTACCTAAATATGAGTTCTGCTTATCACCCTTAAACAGATGGACAAACAGAGGTTGTCAATAAATGTTTGGAGGCCTACCTACGTTGCTACGCTACATAAAAACAAAATAAGTGGGCTCAATGGTTGCATCTCGCTGAGTGGTGGTATAATTCTACTTATCACATGTCAGCAAAAATGACGCCATTCCAAGCTTTGTATGGATAGGAACCCCCAAAATGGAAGGATCTTGCGACCATCCAGACAAATTTACCCGCTGTTAAAAACCAACTAGAAGAAACCCAAAAAATCGTCCAAACCATAAAAGAAAATTTGAATAATGCAAGTAACCGTATGAAGCAACAAGCGGACCGAAATAGAACCGAAAGAGAATTTGAAGTCAGAGAGTGGGTATTTGTCAAGCTCCAACCATACAAACAATTGTCCTTGAAACAAAAAGGAAAAAATAAATTGGCACCGAAGTTATATGGACCATATCAGATCAATAAAAAGATCAGCCAAGTTGCATATAGTTTAAGCCTTCCAGAGAAAAGTCATGTTCACAATGTCTTCCATGTCTCCTGCCTTAAAAGGGCACTGGGTTACCATCAATCAGCGCAAACAACGCTTCCATCTCTAGATGATGAAGGAAGGGTCATTCTAGAACCAGAAGGTATCTTATCTATTAGAGAAAAGAAGCTTCGATCTCGTACAATTAAGGAATACTTGATCAAGTGGAAGGACTTACTAGAAGAAGAAGCTTCATGGGAGACTGGAGCGTTTATTCAACAACATCCGTCGTTACGTATGCTTTGAGGACAGAGCATTCTTTTGAGAGGAAGGCAATGTTATGTAAAAATTAGTTAGTTATAGATTATTAGGCAAAGGGCATGATCAAAGATCATGGCTGTTCACCAAGAGGTACCTAAGGCGGTATATATCCAGGGCCTCTCAAGAGAATGTAATAATCAAATATTCAATAATTAATAAAATATTTTATCATGGCTTTCAATTATTAAACTTGTGTGTTCCATACACTCCCTTTTTCAATCCAAGTGCAAAGCAGGTATTCTTCATTTTCCTCACCAGGATAAGCGTATCATGCAATACAACCATCACCACTTGTAAAATTTGCATTGTTCACTCGATGGCATAGGCGATTTGTTTTTACCATTTACTTGGCTAAGATTTCAAGTACAATCAATAAATGGTGGATTTTCCTCTTTTGCTGGAGCTGCTTTGAGAAGGCCTTTGACATTAAGTCTTTGTCGTTTCAGTGAGGCTGCTACTTTGCCTCTTCCATTTTCAGATATAGCTGTATCTGTACTCTGAGGCCACGCATCAAAATTTGATTTAAAGTTTAAACAAGACAGTTTCAAATCCTTCCATAATATGAGTTACATGAGCTTGATTCAATTTTCCTTTACTAGCAATCATCTCTTCTGCAGTTGAGCTTGCTGCTTTCCTATCCTCAAGTGATGCGTTCCTACCCATCCAAACAAATAGCTTAATTCCACAGTCCAACAGGAAGCACTTGTTGGTGTTCAGCGTTTCTCTTGTCAATGAATATCCTTCAATGGGTTTTGCACAGCTCTATTGTATGCAGAATAGCTTTGCCGGAAGAACTTCAGGTTGTGTTTCATCGTCGTTGCTGGACTTCTTGGCAAGAGGCGCAAAACAGTAAAAAAAACTCCAAAACTCCCCTTTCTCGTAATCAGCTACAAATTTTCCATCCTCAATTGTAGCCACTTCACACTTCCCATCGTGATAATTATCTTTGATATATTGAACAACCTCTAAAAATTTAGCCTTCTCTTGAGTGGATGAGTTGGAAGCATTAAACTGAAAGCCTTTGGCTTTTGTATCAAGAATAAGAATGTCATCGTGATTTAAAGATGACCGAGAATAAGGCACCTCTGTCGCATGCACATCATCCTCCCCCTTGCATGCAAACAAGTGAGCTGAATATGTTTTCTTCTTGACATGTTTGAATCCTGAAGCAACACCACCTTCGTCTGGTATGATGCAGGGCTTAAAATATGATAGAAACTTATACCTTTCTTGTCCTTGACTTTCTCTATATTGCACTGCATGTCCTTCAAGAGCTGCATCCAATTCAACAGTGTTGATGGCTGCTGCACCAGCTTCATCCTGGCTTGTATCTTTGTCAAGCCAATAATGGACATCATAGCGACAAACACCACTTTTTAAAGCTGTTGTCTTTCACAGCTCCATACACTTGTTCTGCAGTGGAACATATGCTCTAATTTGTTTTTTGGAACTGTCTGATATTCTTCTGGCCTCATTCTGAGGATCAAGCGTAATACTGCCTGTTGCTTTGATCCAATCATAAATAGCACCTTGAAGGGCTGACATTTTACATTTCAATACCACTGATACCTTCTGTGGTAGTGACCCCTCTATATCTTCAACTCGACGACACAGCATAAAAGGTTCCAATATCTGGTGCAATCGGTGAATTATAATCAATTTCTTCCAAGTTTCAAGCCAATCATCTTCAGGGGGCTGAGAAGAAGGCCCATCCATTTGAAAGGTCTTTGAGAACCAGTCATGGAAAATTTTGTTGTCAAATACCTCAGTTAGTAGAGGCCATAGTTCCTGCAAAGCATCCACAGTTTGTTCATGGCATCCATGTCTAGAGAGTGCGACAGTCATTTTGATTTGCCTTTGTTTCTTTTCCTGTATTTTGTAACTTAAACTTCGCTGAAGAGCTAAAGGATGCTTCGAGGCTCGGTGCTGAAGAATGTTGAGCAATTCAACAGGTTTACATTACATTGAGAAGCTTTCTTCTGCTAGAGTGGCCTATTCAGGCACCAGACCTGTAGATTCCATTTCCTACAGTGATCTTGCAGAAATGGCAGATCATAATGCTGTATGTGACAGTACCTCTACCATTCTTCAGATGTTGGCAAATTTCTGAACCCCTCTATATGACACCTTTAAATGAAGAAGCCTTGATGGATGGGTTCATTATTTCCTGTATTTCCAGTTTATTCCCTGTATGTGATCCTTTTCTGATGTCGTGGGGAGCAGGTTCCATCATTGCCACAGTTTTGTTATCAGCTTTCAATTTAGCTAATATAGATTCTGGCGTTCCTTGAAGGTCTGCCAGTGTTCCTGCAAAACCCCTGTAGTCTCAATACTTCTATCCAGTAGTGACTCTGAGATTTCTCATGCTTCTATTGATTCATGTGACTTCTGAGAAGCCTGTGAAGAATCCTCCAACCTACTATTCTCAATATGCTCATCCACCACTGGTCCTGGACATCCTTGATGGTTCTTGCATTGCTGCCAAAAAGAGCTTCCTGCTGAGTAGCTTCTGTTGCACATTCCCTGCATGGTCTTCATTTATTTCTCCCAATAATGGATCTGGCTGATCACATACCTTCTCTTTCGGGGGATACAACCATGTCCATGCTTTCCTTTTTGCTTCAACCTTTCTTATACCCTGCTTTTCAAGCTTGGGTTTATGATCAATATCACTTGACTTGTTTTTCTTGCCACCATTCTAGAAATCGTCCTAACTTTTCTTTCTTATATGCCAGGGTATTTTGTTATATTTTTCCAGTCTTTTGTTCCATTCTTGCATCCTGTTAATATTTTCGGCTTGCTGCTCTTTCATTTTTATAAAAAACTTTGCTTGCTGTTCGTCCAACTTTCTCCAAGATTCTGCATACCTATGCCAAAAATCTGCTTCTGGTGGTTCCGTTTTTAAATATCATCCAGGCTGGCAAGATCTCTGCTCTAATACCACTGTAATATGCTAGTGAAATTTTTGCCCTAGTTTACCCTAGGGTTTTCAAATAAAATTCATATGCATTATGTTACCAAACAACGTTAATATATAAATGGTAAAAATCAATACTGCACTTTTTGTTCACAATTAACTCTACAATGCAACTAAATACAATAGCGATCAGATAATTTCTCACTATTAAAGTCTGATCACAAAATAACAATATCTACGTACCAACCAAGATTGGTCAATTCATAAATTTAACAAAATAATCCCCAATGACTATGAAATTATCAAGCGTCCAACACAAAAAAATCTACTAATGGTAATCTCGTAACCTTCAGGCAGTTCTGATCTTTCCGGACCCAATATTAAAATGAAAACTGTTGCAATGACCCTAGCACTGTAGTTATCGCGTCGATGAAACATATTTGCTCAACTATGAAATTCAGCATCAATTGGCCGGTTTCGAGCTTTTCTGGTTCTAACTGCAAACCCTAGCTTCTGGACAGTTTTCTGATATCGTGCCACAGACCCCCAAAACCATTTATATGAAAATGTGGGTGAATGCATTGTAGGAATTGATCTTTGTCCAAAGCGCAATCTGCAGGGACGTGATGCATATGACTTCACTGACCGTTTCTGCCCAAATCCAGAACATTAAATTCTTGGAGGAAATTCGCTGAATACTGTGCCGAGACAAGACGTTTTACTCAAATTTGCTGACTTCAAAAGATAGCCCTGTGCCCAAAACAGAGAAAAGAAGAGGTTTTCGCTTCCTTCTACAAAGGGTTTTTTTGACTCAAAGCATACCACAGTATTTTGCTGCCTAAAGAATAGAGATCGACCTATAAAGAATTCACTATCCTTAAACAAGAATCAAGAACCAACCAGATTCCACTTCTTTTCCAAATCGAATTCCGGTGCCCAAAACATAATTGAAAAAAAAATAGGAATGTGTCAACTAGGGGGGGATCTTTCACCACCGAAATTGACAAGAGAAATTGGGGTCTTAAAACCCTCAGAGCCTCAGGCTCAAAGTAAACAGATCTAATTCATCCAATCCAATGATGATTCCAAATCAATTCAATCCTCCCATATTTAACTCGTGAATAGGCTTTGTTAATATACTATGGGCCAATACCATGGCTTGGCAATACCACATGCCCAAAACAATAATTTATTTCACAATCAAAATATTTTATAACAATATGACAATATTCTTAACCATGGATATTCACCCCCAATTTTCCATTAATATTATGAACTTGTGAATAGACTTTGTTACAATACCATGGCTTATCAATACCATATGCCAAAAAATGAGAACTTATTTCACAATCAGAATATTTTATAACAGTATGACAAGATTCTTAACCATGGATATTCATCCCCACTTTTCCATTAATATTATGAACTTGTGAATAGGATTTGTTACAATACCATGGGCGATTACCATGGTTTATCAATACCACATGCCCAAAAATCATAACTTATTTCACAATCAAAATATTTTATAACAAATATGACAAGATAATTTACCATGGATATTCACCCCCACTTCACCATGTATATTCTTAACTTGTAAATATGCCATGTTACAATACCATGGGCAAATACTATGGCTTATCAATACCACATGGCTAGAAACCATAACTTATTTCACAATCAAAATATTTTATGAATATTTAATTTTAATTTAATTTTATAACATTTTTCAATTAAATCTAAAAGGAAAAATGTTATAATTACTTTTGAGATATATCTAAACCCTCTATCCTCACAACTAACAAAAATATTCCCATAGAAATTAAATCAAGGTTTTAATAAAATTAAGAATGAGAATACTTTTATATCTAAAGTTTTGTGAAATTTATATAATATAAATAATACTATTAAGAACCATCATAAATCCATCTTAACTAAGGATCCAAACAATTAGACCAAGCAAAGTGACTAACAATGAAAGATGGTGCATGATTCTTTTAAATTTATCATTATTGTATTTTCTTTGATATGATTGATCCAAAATATAGGTTTAGTATTTTACAACCAATTGAGTTTTTTTAATTTATTAGTTACACCAAGCAAAGTGACTAATAATGAAAGATAGTGCATGATTCTTTTATGTTTTTCATTATTGTATTTTCTTTGATATGATTGATCCAAAATATAGGTTTAGTATTTTACAACCATTTGAGTTTTTTTAATTTATATGCTTTCTTAAACATAATACAATGGGATCAAATTTAAGAGAGAGAGGGTAGTAGATAGTGACAGAGTTGGAGGGTGGAGAGAGAGAGAGAGAGAGAGAGAGAGAAAGAGAGGAAGGAAGATATAGAGGAGGGGAGAGAGAGAAGGAGAGAGTGAGAGAGAAGGGAGAGATGGAGAGCGATTGAGCGAGAGAGGAGAGGAGGGAAGAGAGAGAAGAGGAAAGGAGAGATAGGGAGAGTAGGTGAAGAGAGGAAGATTTGAAAATTCCTGAATCTAACACAACAGAAACACCTACTGCAATTTTTGGTTTACTATCTCCTACTTGTTATTTACATTAAAAAATTATTTAATTGCATAAATATCGAAGTAAACACAATTGCAACCTTCACAAATATACATAACATTTACTGAAATAAACTGAGACAATTAACACAAAGCACACCGTTATTTTTGGACAATTTTCTCTGGGAAAACCCAGTTCGGGAAAACCGGTGCAACATATAGAGGGTTTGTATTATTAAGCATATTTGTGAATACAACTAGGGTGCCAGAAATGGCTCACACAACAGAGAATATCCATGGCAGTAGTACCTCTGTCTGGAGACAGATATTTTGGCAAATCAGCAAACGGATGATCAAACTCCACAGCGACTCCGAATGTTCCTTATGCTAGACAATGAAAATTGCTCCAAGCATTGCTTTGGAACTGTGTCACTCCTTTAGGCGCTGTGTTAGCCTATCTCGGCTCAGAATCTGTTGATCTGCTCCCAATCTGCCCCACAGAGTCTCCCCAGTGCTGCCTCTGCGGTTTCTGCGTCACTGTTATGAATATAATTCATAATAATTAGCTAAATAAAATAAATATTAATATTAAATAATTAAATATTATTAGGTTAATTAGTCATTAAATTAAGTGAAAAGGCATGTCTAAAAGACATGCCCCATTTACGAAAAGTCACCTGCTGAGGTATAAAAGTAGGGTCCTCAATTGTACATTCAATCAATCTTATACATTTTATATATAATAAAATTATTATTTTAAAATACCTTCTGTGTATTTTTAGCAATTAGCCACAAGCTATCAGTTTCGTGCATTAGCATAAGTTTTTATGTTACAGTGGTATTAGAGCCATGGCACACGATATAATCATGCGGGCCTATGAACATAGTTCATTGCACAATGTGCCATTACGTCCATAGCCTGATTATGTTGAAAAGTTTAGTATTCAAGAAGCATTTCAGTGTTTAGAAAAATCATGTGCAAAAATTAAAGCATGCCGAAAAGAAATTTCAGTTGAAGAGGAAGGGGTTAGTGATGATGAAGATGATGACGATGATGATGATTTGGTTACAGTAACTGGGGACGAACAACAGCCCATTACCATAGTGGACATTGAGTGGGGTGAAGAAGGGCTGCAATTGCTGTTAGAAGGGGAAATGTCTCTCACAGTTCCTCCTCTCCCCCCACCTCCTATTAGAGACGACCGTGGTATTGGAGTTTCAGCACTCAATTCATATTATTCACAATATAAGTATGTGAGGCGAGGTGCTACAATAGTCTCTGGGACTGTACCAAGTAACAATGTAGTTGTGTAGAATCAATCTAAGCCTTTTGTCTTTAATGGAGGTGCTAGGGGACCTGGAAGAAATGATTGTTGTTGTAGTGGAGACAGAGGCCACATGCAGAGGAGTTTTCATTCTAGGGTTGGAATGTCACCTTGGAGTGGTGGTTCTATGTCGAGGATGCAGAATGGTTTTGAGTTCACTCTTCCAACCAAAAAAACCATATTTGACATCAATGTTGATAAGTTTGAGGAGAAATGCTGCGTCACCCTGGGGTAAATGTCTCAAATTTTTTCAACTTTGACCAGGATGAAGATAGTTGGAAGCATTATTGCAGGCAACTGGAACAACATCGATTGGAGTCAACTATGCAAAGCAATGAAAGTGGGCGATCGGAGCAGGATTGTGATCCGGACCTACCTCCAGAGTTGGTAGCTGCTGCAGGTCTGATTGAAATATTGGGAGAAAATATAGAACATAGGAAAGATACTGGATCATTGGCTGGAACAGTGTTAGCACGAGGACGACCACAATTTCCAACTGGCAGAGCTATATAGGTGGAAGGTGACGTTGGTGATCGACTTCCTTCAGTAGATGTTAGGCGGTCATGCCTTCGTGACTTTGACGCAGTTATACAGATTGTCTTGCATGATGCTACAGAAGATGGTTCTGCTGCTCTTATAAATGTACCTGAAACTGTTGATAACAGAAGCCTTGAAATTGTTGATGGCACAAGTCGAAGAGATGAGCCCGAAAAGGCGAGCCATGAAAGTGAAGGGGATCAGAAAGAATTTGATGTACTTTATTCTTTGCAGGAGATACACGCTGCAGGTAAATGGGAAAGAGGAACTCCGCATGTTAGAACCCGCACTGGTGGAAAATTTGTTCCACAAAATGCCGATGATATCAGCAGTGAAAACTTAAATCACGGGATTTCTATTCTGCAAAGACCCTGGATCACGGCGACATTTTCACATGATCCAGTTCTCTTACAAACGCTGGTTAATGCCATAATTATCGCCATTGCGAAAGAAATGCCTCGGCAGTATCCATTTGTGCCCCCAAAAATGTAGTTTATCACAAAAGTGTGGCACCCTAATATCAACGAGAATGACAGCGGATCGAGCGAGAGTTCACATTATTCAGATATTGATGGAGAAGGTGAAGTGCGATATTTAAAGGAGGCATCTGCTGATACAGTGGTGAAGCTCATAGACGTTTGCTTGATGTACAACCCTAATTTCTCTCACAATGGCGATTTCTCCATTGAACGTCTGTATGAGACCGTCGACAACATCCCTCTCGAATTGGTTGAAGAAATCTTGGGATATGAAACCTCAGACTCGGAGCAGTCGGAATCCATGGAAGAAAACATTGAATATTCTGCTGCTGCTTGGACTTCTACTCGTGGTGAGTCTCGTCGGAATCTTCTCGAAATCACGTGGGAGCTTTTCTAATTAGGTATTCAGTTCCGTGTGAGTATCTTACTTAGATAATAATTTATATATATACCTAGACTATTGGTTTTTTGAGAGCTCGACTTCTGAGAGCAGACTTATATGTTTACGTCGTCATTGCTCAAACGCCATTGAATCTTGTCCACGTTGTCACGTGCTATTTAAGCGAGCCTTTACAAGTCTTTCAAAGCCAGTCAAAGACGACTAGATTCAACGCGATACTATACTCATTTCGTTATAAATTAATGATTAATTAAATCATTTAATTACTAATATATATATAATATATATATATATAGATATATTATATATATATAAAATCAATATTAAAAAAAAAATAAGTATTTAAAAAAAATTCAAGAAAAAAGGAACATAATTATTATATTAAAAGAAAAAAATAAAATCAAAATATATATATAACAGCAAAAAAAATTAATTAGACTTGTAAAAAAAAAATCAGTATTAATAAAAAAAAAAAAAAAAATTCCAAGGTATGTTATTGATAAAAAAAAAAAAAATAAAAAATAAAAGATCTAAGGAATATATCGATGGCTATAAGAAAGGATGCCCAACTATATAAACTCGAAGATGACATACACTAAGTGAAGAAAAACCCAAGCGTAAAGCTTTGAGGACAAAGCTCTGAAGGGAGAGCTATGTCATGAATATAATTCATACAATTAGCAAATAAAATAAATATTAAATTAAATAATAAATATTAATTTAAATTAAAATATTAAATAACTAAATATTAATTTAGGTTAATTAATCATAAATAAAGTGAAAAGGCATGTCTAAAGACATGCCCATTCACGAAAGGTCACCTGCTGAGGTATAAAATCAGGGTCCTCATTGTACATTCAAATCATCTTATACATTTTATATATAATAATAAATTATTATTTTAAATACCTTTTGTGTATTTTTAACAATTAAGCCTACAAGCTGTCGGTTTCGTGCATTAGCATAAGTTTTTATGCTACAGTCACCTGCGTCAGCGCTTCGACCTTTGTGTCAACCCTTCTAGGGCCTGCGCTGTATCTCTTGGCACTGCGCTGCCTCTCTGCTATGTATTCTTCAGCCTCAGATGAAAATCCCTTGCTGAACTGCCCCTCACTGCGACTCTGATCACTGACTCGATTTCCTCAACAAACCTCATCCCATTAAATCGAATTCCTCACTTGGTGTGTCTCGAACTGACCCTCGAGTCTTCTCTTATACTTTTCCTGTTGAGTCTTCAATGGTCGAGATTAAGTCCCTAATCAACGGCTAAGATTAGAACCAGCTTGATCCTCGTCACTTAGAAATTTCTCACTCATATTTTATTAATACACATTAATATTTTTATTTTCCTAAGTTTAGACTTCAGAATCCATTAAAAATATCAATTATTTTAATAACTCCTCATTCGGGTGGAATTTCTCTAAACGATTTCTTGGTCTTGGAGATCTCATGTGCCTTAGCCTCTCCACCAATTTTCAAGGCTAGAGCACACCTGATGCTACCCAAAATCAACAAAAGAGAGATACACATAGATGGAGGGGAAAGGAGGAGGGAGATAGTGACAGAGTGGAGGGAAGAGAGAGGGAGAGAGTGATTGGGGGTGGGGGGCGGGAGACAAAAGGAGGTTGGAGAGAAACGGAGAGAGAGAGGACTCAAGAGAGATGAGAGAGGGAGAGGGAGAGAGATTGAGTTAGAGGGGAAGAGAGAGGGAGGAAAGAAGAAAGACATAGAGGGAGAAAGGTGGAGAGAGAGAGAAGAATTGACAAGGGAGAGATGGAGAGAGAGTGAGGGAGAGAGGAGAGTGGGAAGGAAGAGGGAGGGAGAGAGAGATATAGATATGGAGAGAGATTGTGTATCTTTGGGGGGTGGGATAGAAAAAGGGAATAAGAAAGAGGCACATAGATACAAATATAGTATTATATAACCAACCTAGATCCATCTCGTCGCTTGATATATTTGGGGTTAAGATGGATCTAGGCTGGTTATATAATATCTATATTTGTATCTATGTTTCTCTTTCTTATTCCCTTTTTCTATCCCAACCCCAATGATACACACTCTCTCTCCATATCTATATATATCTCTCTCCCTCCCTCTTCTTCTCCCTTTCTCTCCGTCCCTCTTCTTCTCCCTCTCTCTCCCTCAGACGGTTTAATTACTAAACCCTCTGATGCTCTAGGTGTGATTGAACTAATGTGCTGTTCAACACCTCTGCAACGATCTCAAGGGTATGGCCTCTTCGGGAGGGGGGGGGGGCCAAGCCTTGAGGGGAGAACCCAGGTCTCATTGCTTTACTATCTGAAATACCTTGCAAGTCAACTTGTTGCTTGTTGCTCTGATCGTTCGGATCAACTTGAAAGTATGATGTGATCATTCGAATCATCCCTAAGTGAGGTGGGGTATGTAGGATATGAGATCCATGTCTAAATATCTCTCTAATGAAGAGGGTTAGGCATCTCTAGTCAGGATACCAGAATAAGGTAGAGAGGGATCCTCCGAACTCTATATATAGGCAATGATATCATCCTCTGATTTCATAGTATATGGGGTGTCAAAAAATAAGGTGCATCTCGGTCTCTAGTTCCCATAGGTTCTAAAACAGTGACCTTATTTGTAAGCTAGTTGCCTTATCTCATCTTATCTCAAGTCTAAGAATAACAAGGCGTGTGGGTCAAGTTACTTTTCCCTCAAGTCAATGATCAACCTAAGGTCAAATATTGGATCATTAAGGAGGTTGTACCCATTAAGGTCATATGCAACCAATCTAGGGCTTAACACCATCTAAAAATTGGCACTATCTCCAAGTGAGCCCATGGAGCTAATATATAGCATGATAAAATGTAATTGGTCCCTAAAAATTCAAAGCGCTTAGGATGGCTTGAAATTGAACATTGATTCTTGCTCCTTATATTAGGCCTATGTTGTAGGAAACGTGGGGCAGGAGGGCATTTCCGTACGGAAACGAGTACGTAACGCTGAAACGCGTTTCGGGCCGTACTGCCGCGCTTCACGAAACTGAAACATGGCTAGTATGGCTTGAAACGCGTTTCAGGGCTGTATGACCCACGTTTCAGCATTTACTTGTGTTTTTTTTTTAATTTTTTTTATTTGTTTTCTAATATATTCTTACGTTAGCCTAGTGACTTCTACTTGCTTCTAGATGCCTGTCTAAAGTTATAAAAGTGAACTTTTGCTCTAGTGTTGATATGCAGTTCATGGTAATGTTAATTCTTAAAGTAAAAGTGATATTCTCCTTTATTTTTCATTTTCATCCTTTTACTTAACTTTTTAACATTACCATGAAATGACTCAGGATGTTTGAGAG